>PVJS01016370.1:0-37573 GCA_004027185.1 Glis glis
AATAGGGCTGGGGGTGTAGCACGGAGGTAGAACGCCCCTGGGTTCAATCCCCAGTACTGCAAAAAAAAAAAAAAGAGAAAGGGGAAATGTTCTTTTTTTTTTTCAAAGTTTTATTGGAACACAATAGCTGTGCCACCATAGATGTTTTGTGGTGGTGGTGGTACTGGGGATTGAACTGAGGGCCTTGTGTATGCTAGGCAAGCACTCTACCACTGAGCTACATCCCCAGCCCCAAAAATGTTCTCATTCTAAGGCAACATTAAACCCAAAGACACGGGGCAGCTAAGCTGGACTCCTTCCTGCGTCTTCACAGGGGAGGGAAGGGTGGTTAACTCACTGCCAAAATAGAAGCATCTCCCCTCCTTGGAACTTTCCTGACAACTTTCTCCCCTCTTGTCCTTTACCCCCACCCTGCCTGCTGGAGTGGGGGCAGGGTGAGTAGAATCTTCCTATCAGCTGCTTTGACATCTGTCATAGTTTGGCAAGAACTAATTTAATGAAATGAGCCTGACTCAGATTCTTTCTGGGAAGAGGCATTTGGGGACAAGAAAGCAAGAGAGGATATGTGTGAGCAAAGCCCGAGAAGTGGGCACAGGCTTCCCAGACAGCCACCTCCTGCAGCCACTAAGCATGCCAGATGCCCAGGCGAGGGAAGAGGCCGTCCCCCATAGCACATCCAAAGTGCAGGTGCACCTCCAGCAGCACCATGGCTGCTCTCCAGGCCACCTTCCTGCCCATCAGTTGCTGGGACGACACAGCGCTTTGAAAATATCTCCTCTCGTGTGACCGCCAAAGAGAAGGACAAGGTGAGCAGAGGGACAGGGAACAGAGAGAGCCGAGCTGACTACCCACTTCACCCATTTAAAATGCAACCAGGAAGTTCTTGGTGATGCTGCCCTCTACAGGCAAAATGGTAGCTATGACGCTCATCCCCCCCCCCCGCCCCGCCCCACTCCAGGGCCCCAGAGATGAGCTCTCTCACTTGCTTAGTCACAAGGAGGCCCAGGGGCTCAACGGCAGACAGAGGATCACCAGAAGGGGAGAGATCAAGCTGTTTGAAGTCAAACCTGATTGCCTAAGGATTCCCAAGTTCTCCCACCCAAGAAAGAAAATAAGAGTACTACTGTCCCCTCCACGGGAGCATTTGAAAATATATGCATATGGTTTGGGATTGTCACCTTACTGGCACATGGCCTGACATTTAATGGGCAAGGCCAGCAATACTAAATGACCTGCACAGAAAAGAATCATTCCATTCAAAATACTACACACTCCCTGTGAAAAACACTGATAAGACCTTGCTTTTGTTGGGGCCCCACCAGGCCACTTTTTCTCAAATATAGGAACTTCTGGATTTCTACATATGTTCAACAACCTCCAAAAAAAACCCAGTCTTGGAAACACTTACATCAAAAGTTAAGTGTTGCCCATTCCAGAAATCACTTGGTAATAAAGTGGAGGTATTACAATTACAAGAGCAGGCCCTAAAATCACATGTTGCAGTTGGACTTGAGACGGTCATCTATGATCCTGAAGAGGCCCATGCTAATCTGTTTTATTTTGAGAATTAAATCACAATTGTTAAAATGTTATAAAAATTTAGCCGGGCGTGGTGGCGCACACTTGTAATCCCAGTACTTGGGAGGCTGAGACAGGAGGGTCCAGGTTCACGGCCAGCCTCAGCTACTTAGTGAGGCCCTCCACAACTTAGTAAGACCCTGTTTCAAAATAAAGAATAAAAAATAGGGCTGGGGGTGTAGCCCGGATATAGAATGCCCCTGGGTTCAAATCCCCAGTTCCACAAAAAAAAGTTATAAAAATTCTCAAGCCCCCAAGAATGTGCCTGTGGACCTTTGTAGTGTAATCTGGGAATACAGACTTAATCTTTGCCAATACAGGTGTTCCCACTTCCCAGGACCCAAGTGCAGCTGCAGTTCACCACCTGGGAGCTCAAATGCAAAGACAAGTTTCATGCAAATGCCAGGAACTCTGGAGGTGGAACCCAGAAGTCTGTGTTTTAACAAGCACTCCAAGTGGTTCTGATGCCCATTAAAAC
The DNA here is from genome assembly GCA_004027185.1 of Glis glis. Lineage (NCBI taxonomy): Eukaryota > Metazoa > Chordata > Mammalia > Rodentia > Gliridae > Glis > Glis glis. The sequence continues at coordinate 2,057 of PVJS01016370.1, forward strand.
TTGAGAACCACTGATCCTTCTAATCACTCACCTGAAACCTAAGTGTCTTGTGTAAATAACAAATGTTACTGATTGTGACACAGCTATGCATTTCAGGCAGTGACTGTGAGCATAGAGGAGTGAGTATGTGAGGGAGGGAGTGCAGGAGAAATAAAACCTGCCCCTTCCCTGCCCCAGCAGGTACCACAATCTTAGAATCTCAAGATGTCTCCATCAAGAGAAAGGTGATTCTCTCTGCTGCTGCTGGGGCCAGGCTTCCAGCTCAGACTGGGCTCCTCGTAATGCAGGTGACCCGAGGGTTAAGAGAAATCAGTTGCTTGGCAGAAGAAGCAGGAGAAAAGAGGTTAACACCAATTGAGCACTTCGACAGGTCTCTAAGAAGGACCACCTCATTTAATCCTCACAACTACCCTGTCATGCAGGTAGAGTCACTCCATTAACAGATGCAGGAACTTGCTTAAAGTCACTTAGCTACTTCATAGGGGAAAGGAGGTTTGGGCCCAGGCCCATAAGACTCAGAAAACCGTGTTCTTCTCAATGCTAGCCAGCCATTGTCAACACTAGCTATAAGAACTTTCCATGATGATGGAAACTTCCCTTCTCAGTTGCCACCAGCCACATGGGGCTATTGAGCACTTGAAATGTTGCAGATGGTGCAACTGAGGAACTCAACCTCTTATTTATTTTTAATTAATTTAAATTTAAATAGCCACATGGGCTTAGTGACTGTTCTATTGCACAGCAGGGAGTCATACAGTTTTGTATAAAAATGCCACAGGAGTGGAAATCTTCATCCAACATAATCCTTGGGGGGGGGGAATAAACACACACTGGAGCACTGGGAACAGCTAGCAACTTGTCAGATCTTTCATTAATCTTTTCTTAATGGAAATGCTGACAGAATTCTTATTAACAGTGCCTGAATTAAGGAAATACACTGAATCCACAGCTTCAGCTACTCACATTTAAAGAAACCCGCTTCCCTGAATGTTGGCAGCCAGCAGAAGCCAGACATGGCAGCAGTGACGTGCCCTGTGCCACCAGCTAATGGACTGAGGGCAGTGAAGGCAAATGGAACCATTTCAGCAGATCTTCTTTTATTGACTTGACAGACTTTTGAGACACCCTGTCTTATTTCTTCTAATCACTATTCTTCTAAATGTTAAAAGGACATAATCAAACAGATACACTATGAGTTTGATCTGTGGCAATGAACATCACAGGGATAATAGTGATCTAGCATTACTCAGCCTTCTGCAATAGGGAAGAAAAATAATGGGCTATGTCATCTGGCTAGTTTAATTGGCACCTGTCACTTGGCTGTTCAGTGCCTACTTAAATGGAATCCCAGCCCAAGGGGTGTTTAATAGATCTCAGAACAGGTGAAGGACTTCCAAGTAAAGGACCAATTGCATATGACTTTGTCTTCTCTTATCAGCAAACAGGACCTACCATGCAATTCTACTCTAAGCCTTATTATTTGCTCTTTGAATTATCTAAGGTTCCGGGCCAACAAAATAGGCAAATTCATCATAGCCAAGGTGGAGAAAAACCATACCCCTGTATTTTGCAAAACCAGGACCTCCATTAAAACCTTGAGCCAAAAAATTCCTGTCACGGGGATTAAAGATGGTGGAAGAGAGGGAGACAGCATGTCTCAGGCGCTCCAAGACTTGGAACTCAACCAGCAGGAAGACTGCTTCTTGGCAAGGGAAGAAAAGCAGAACTCAGCAGAAGAACAACAGTCAAAATGTAGTGGAATTGGATGCAGCACAGAGAGCAGAGGACTGAAAAGAGCTCCATGCATCTCACCTGGTGAGCAGAGAGCAGGCAGCACCATCTTGGTGAACCCATGCTGGGGGCGGCTGCCAAGACCTGTGGCTCTCAGAGACCAACTACAGCAAAGAAGGAGCAGAATCCTGTCAAGCCAGTGACTGCAGAAAACTATCAACAAAAGCAACCACACTCTTCTCTCCACGCTCAAATACCTCAAGATCCAACTCCCCAGACTGCCCAGCCAGACTGCACAGCCAAATCCTGTGGCTTCAGCTGAACTCATCTCTGCCTGCAGGGACTGAAGCAGCACTGGTCAAGACCATGAGTTTACAAACCATCCTAGTGGAAGCCTGCCTTGCATGGCCACAGGGTCTTACATGGCAACAAACAGACCTGCGGGGTCTGTGAGTTCACAAATCATCCCTTCAGAGGTAGGGGTGAGGGATACAGTTGGACACAGCAGAAACATAAATTAGCAGACAGCCCCTAGGGACATGCGGGTGGGAGGGACTTAGAGTTGGCAGTTCGCTGTGCCCTTGCAGGATCTCCAGCAATCACCACAGGATAACCAGCTGTGGTGTTTGTGGGGTGAAGTCACTCAGCCAACCGTGCTGCAGGCTCAGAAGGCTATAAACTCGGGCCCAGTGGTGTTTGGGCACCACAAGCACCAACACCAGAGGCTAACAAATTCTCACGTGATCACAGCCCAGAGCAGCAGCTGGGGCTAAATAACTGAGCCATCCAAGCCCCAAGCTCAGAATGGTACAATCTCTCCCTGCTAGAGCTTGGTCCCTGAAAGCAGGGAAGCCAGGGGCCAGCAGTGGTTCACATGACCACAGCTACAGTCTGGGAACTCAACACTCTCTCTGCCAGCAGAATTTGGGCCTGGTGTGCATGCATACCAGTGACTGACAGCTCCACATGATCACAACCAGCAGATCAGTGGTGGTATCCCTGGGCCATCAAACTCAGCCAGTTGGGCCACAAGCTCAGAATATAGTAATCTCTGGCCCTGCTGAGCTTAGGCCCACTGGCCACAGAGGCCAGAGGTCAGTGCTCTGCAGAGTATCACAGGTTCACAATCAGCAGAGCAGTGGTGGTGTCTGTGGGGCATTAAATTCCAACCAGCAGGCTTCAGACTCTGAACAGAACATCATAGTCTCTGGCCCTATGGAGTTTGGGCCTGGAGAGCACAGGGACCTGCAGCCAATCAGAGACTCCTGTTTGCCTGCACTAAGAACTATGTCTTCTTAAAGAGTCTCTGGGGGACAAACTCAAAAGTTTGATTATATGAGACAGATTTGTAGAGGCAAATAAATACCCCCAGCATAGGCCTTATTATAAAACGATAACAAACAGACATAAGACTCACACAAAGAAGAAGATGAGGTCAAGACAACAGAAAAACAAACCTGAGAACTCTGAAAACATGAGAATGAAGACCAGTGAGGAAACAATAAACTCCCACAACTCAACAAGGGAGATCACCAATATTAGCTGCAGGAAATATCAGAAGGAGAATTCAAAATTTTGACCTTTGATATGATCAAAAGCCTCAGAGATGAAATCAGAGAAAGTGTACAGGAAATGAAAGAACATATGAATAGAGAAATTGAGGCCCTAAGTAAGAACCAAAAAGATGCATTGAGCGAAATGATGGAGCCAATAAATGAATTAAAGACCTCAATAGAAACCACCTCTGGCAGTCTAGACCACATGGAAAATAGAGTCTCATTCTTGGATGACAGCTCATTCAAAACTGACCACACCATCAACAATATAGAGGTGACAATACAACAAAATGACCAGAACATCCAAGAAATATAGATAATATGAAATGACCTAACTTACAGATTATAGGCATTGAAGAAGATATAGAAGCACAAACCGAGGGTATCAGAAACTTCTTCAGAGAAATAATAGCAGAGAATTTCCCAAACATAGAAAAAGACTTGGACAGCCACATACAGGAGACATTCAAAACACCAACAATACAAGATCAAAGAGGAACTTCTTCACACCACATAATAATCAAAATGACTAACATAGAGGTGAAGGAAAGAATCTTAAAAGCATCAAGAACAAAAGAACAGATGACATTCAGGGGCAAAACAATATGAATCACTCCATACTTCTCAATCCAAGTCATGAAAGTCAGAAGGGGCTGGGATGATGTGCTCCAGACTCTAAAAGAAAACAACTTCCAAGACTGCTATATCCAGCAAAGATATAATTCAAAATTGATGGAGAAATAAAAACCTTCCAAGACAAACAGAAACTAAAAGAATTCATCGCTACCAAGATAGCATTAGAGAAGATACTTAAAGAAAACACAAAGAAGAATAAAGAAGCAAATACCAGAACCAGAGGAGAGGAGCATTCCACCAGATGGACAACTAAGTGAAGGAGAAATAACACTACATCATACAGAAAATATAACTCAAAATGACAGGGAACAAAAATCATCTCTCAATAATGACACTGAATGTCAAAGGTCTTAACTCCCCAATCAAGAGGCATAGACTGGCAATGTGGATCAAAGAACATAATCCAACTATATACTGCTTGCAAGAAACTCACCTTACAGGCAAAGATATATATAGGCTAAAGATGAAAGGATAGAAAAAGATATGCCATGTAAATGGAGACTGAAAACAAACAGGGGTAGCAATGCTCATATCCAACAAAGCAGACTTTAAGCTCAAACATATCAGAGACAAAGCGGGTCACTTCTTATTAATAAAATGAACAATCCAACAAGAAAATGTAATGATAGTAAACATTTATGCCCCAAATATGGGTGCACCCACTTTTATAAAACAAACTCTTCAGGACATTAGGTCTCAAATAGACCCAAACACAATAATATTGGGCGACTTCAACGCACCACTCACATCACTAGCTCAATCTTTCAGGCAAAAGATGAGTAAAGACTCTTCAGACCTAAAGAAAACTATAGACCAAATGGACCTAATAGACATATACAGAATATTCCAACCAACAGCAGCTGAATACACATTCTTCTCAGCTGCCCATGGAACCTTCTCCAAAATAGACCACATTCTGGGCCACAAAGCAAGTATGAGCAAATTCAAAAAATGTAATACAATTCCTTACATCTTTTCAGATCATAATGGAATGAAAGTAGAAATCAACAACAGGAAGACCAAAAGAAATTACATAAATATATGGAGACTGAATGATGCACTCTTGAATGAGGATTGAATCAGAGAAAAAATAAGGGTAGAAATAAAAAAATCCTAGAATTAAATGAAAATAGAGACATGACATACCTAAATCTATGGACACTTTGAAGGCGGTTTTAAGAGAAAAATATATAGCACTAAGTGCCCACATAAAAAAAACAGAAAGTCACCAAATAAACAACCTAATGACACACCTCTATAACCTAGAAAAACAGGAATAGTCTAATTGCAAAGCCAGTAGAAGGCAGGAGATCAGTAAAATCAGAGCAGAAATCAATGAAATAGAAAATAAACAAACAAACAAGAAACAATACAAAAGATCAACAAAATAAAAATCTGGTTCTTTGAAAAGATTAACAAGATTGATAAACCCTTACCAACCTAACCAAAAGAGAGAGAGAATCAACCCAAATTATTAAAATCAGAAATGAAAAAGGGGACATCACTACAGACAGTGGGGAAATCCAGAGGATCGTCAGAAATTATTTTGAAAATTTACACTCCAAAAAAACTGGAAAATTAGAAGAAATTGACAGATTCCTAGACACATACAACCTACCTAAATTGAGCCAAGAAGATATAGAAAACCTAAACTGGCCGGGCATGGTGGCACACACTTGTAATCCCAGTACCTGTGAGGCTGAGATAGGAGGATTGCAGGTTTGCAACCAGCCTCAGCTACTTAGTGAGGCCTTCCATGACTTAGTGAGACCTTGTCTCAAAATAAAGAATAAAAAGTAGGGCTGGGAATGTAGCTCAGAGGTAGAATGCCCCTGGGTTCAATCCCCAGTACCGCAAAAAAAAAAAAAAGAAAACCTAAACTGACCAATAGCAAACAGAAACAGCAATAAAAAGCCTTCCATCAAAGAAAACCCAGGTTCAGATTTCCAGCTGAATTCTACAAAACCTTTACAGAAAAACTAAACCAAATACTTCACAAGTTATTCCATGAAATGGAAAGAGATGGAATCCTTCCAAACTCCTTCTATGAGGCCGGTATCACCTTAATACCAAAACTGAATAAAGATCCCTCAAAATTACAGACCAATATCATTAATGAACATAGATGCAAACATTCTAAACAAAATACTAGTTATGTGCATTCAAAACCACATCAAGAAAATTGTACACCATGACCAAGTTGGCTTCATCCCAGGGATACAAGACTGGTTCAACATACACAAAAAAATACATGTTATTCACCACATAAATAGAACTAAGGACAAAAATCACATGATCATTTCAATAGATGCTGAAAAGCATTTGACAAAATCCAACACCCATTTATGTTAAAAACACTGCAGAGAATCGGAATAGAAGTAACTTACTTCAACATCATAAAAGTAATATACAATAAACCCACAGCCAACATTATATTGAATGGGGAAAAACTACAAGAATTCCCTTTAAAATCGGAAACAAGACAAGGATGCCCACTATCACCACTCCTTTTCAATATAGTCCTCAAGACTCTTGCTAAAACAGTAAGACAAGAGAAGGATATCAAAGGAATTCAAATAGGAAAAGAAAAACTGAAATTATCTCTATTTGCAGATGACATGATCCTATTTTAGAAGACCCAAAAAAATTCAACCAAAAGACTGCGAGAGTTGATTAACAAATTCAGCAAAGTAGCAGGAAACAAAATCAACCTAAAAAAACAGTAGTTTTTCTATATTCCAACCATGAATCCACTGAAAAAGAAATCCATAAAACAATTCCATTCACAATAACCTCAAAAACAATAAAATGCCTAGGAATAAATCTAACCAAAGAGGTAAAAGACCTCTACAATGAAAATTATAAAACACTAAAGAAGGAAATTGAAGATCTTAGAAGATGGAAAGATATCTCTTGCTCTTGGATAAATATTATCAAAATGGCCATTCTACCAAAAGTATTCTACAGTGTCAATGCAATCCCTATCAAAATACCAATGTCATACTTCACAGATCTAGAAAAATCAGTCCTAAATTTCATATGGAGAAACAGAAGACCCAGAACTATGCTAGAGGCATCACAATCCCTGACTTCAAATTATACTACAGAGCTATGGTGATAAAAACAGTTTGGTATTGGCACAAAAACAGACACATAGACCCATGGAACAGAATAGAAGATACAAAAACAAATTCACATACTTATAGCCAATTGATTTTCGACAAAGGTGCCAAACTCATATGTTGGAGAAAAGACAGCCTTTTTAACAAATGGTGTTTGGAAAACTGGTTATCCATTTGTAGAAAAAGGGAATTAAATCCTTACCTCTCACCCTGTACAGGAGTCAACTCAAGATGGACCAAAGACCTGAAAATTAGACCAGAGACTTTGAAGCTACTAGAGGAGGGTATAGGCCCAACACTCCAATACACAAACACAGGTAGAAACTTCCTCAACAAGACCCCCCAAAGCTCAGGAATTTAAAACAAGAATTAATAAATGGGATGACATTAAACTAAAAAGTTCTACTCATCAAAAGGAACCATCAAGAATCTAAATAGAAAGCCTACAGAATGGGAGAAGATCTTTGCCAGCTATCCCTCTGATAAAGAACTAATATCTACAATATACAAAGAACTTAAAAAGACTTCACACTAAAAAAAACAAATAACCCAATCAAGAAATGGGCAATTGAACTAAATAGATACTTCACAAAAGAAGAGATACAAATGACCAATAAATACATGAAAAAATGTTCAACATCATTTGCAATCAGGGAGATGCAAATTAAAACTACACTGAGATTCCATCTAACCCCAATCAGAATGGCAATCATCAAGAAGACAAAAAACAGTAAATGCTGGTAAGAATGTGGGGAAACTTGAACTCTTCTAAGTGTTGGTGGGATTACAAATTAGTTTAGTCACTATGGAGATCAAGGTGGAGATTCCTCAGAAAGCTGGGAATGGATCCACCATATGATCCAGCTATACCACTCCTGGGTATCTTTCCAAAGGGACTGAAATCAGAGAATTACAGTAATATATGCATATCCATGTTCATAGCAGCACAATTCACAATAGCCAAATTATGGAACCAACCTAGGTGTCCACCAGCAGACTAATGGATTACAAAATTGTGGGATATACACACAGTGGAATTCTACTCAGCAATAAAGAAGAGCAAAATTATGTCATTTGCAGGAAAATGGATGGAGCTGGAGAACACCATGTTAAGTGAGATTAGCCAATTGCAGAAAGTGAAGATCATATGTTTTCTCTAATATGTGGAATCTAGAGAGTAATTGGGAGACCAGAGGGGCTTCAGATAATGGAGGAGAAACTCCAGTGGAGCCAGGGAGGTGGTCTAAGGGAGGGGAGGGGGGAGAGGGAGGATCAATGAAGGAATTACTTTCATCGACATTATGTACATATGTGAGAATACCAATGTTGAACTCAATACCCTGTATAGGGAAGCGGTGGAGTGGAGAGGGACCCGGGGGAAAGTCTGCAGAGTGCTGTATGCATGTTTGTCACTATCACTACGATTTACATTATGATGTGAGACTATAATGCTACAATAAAAGTATATTTTAAAAAACCTTGAGCCAACAGGAAGTTAACAGAGATATAGATGATGAAATTGAGGAATAGAGGAACAAAGACAAGTCCCAAAGCCACCAAGAGAGTTAGGAGAAATTCTGGAGGTTGGGGATCAGAGCCCATTCAATGCAGAGTAATGTAAAAGGATGGAAGAAGAGCAGAGGGAAGAAGACACGGTGACACAAAACAAGAACAGGATTTTCTCTCCAGAACAAGATGAATCACAAGTCCATGTGTTCTATGTGGCACCTTCACATGTACTGAGCTGTCTTAGAAGATGTAACCTTCATAGGCTTGATCAGTACCAGTAGACCCTTAAAGTATTAATCAGTTTGAAGCCATTGTGCTGTATGGTGACATTTTTTTTTTTTTTTTTTGCGGTACTGGGGATTGAACCCAGGGGCACTCTACCTCTGAGCTACACCCTCAGCCCTATTTTTATTCTTTATTTTGAAACAGGTTCTCACTCAGTTGCAGAGGCCCTCACTAAGTAGATGAGGCTGGCCACGAACTTGTGATCCTTTTGTCTCAGCCTCCCAAGTACTGGGATTACAAGAGTGTGCCACCACGCCCAGCTCTGATGGTGACTTTTCTAAGTCAGTGTTTGTCAAACTTTCATATGCATGTAAATTACCTGCATGACTTGTTAAACTGTGTTAGACTTTGGATTGTTATTCAGTAGGTCTGAAGTGAGGCTGAGATTATGCTTGGCAGGGGCAGGGGGGAGGGGAAGAGAGGGACTCATAGGGATTGAACCAGGGGCATTCTACCAGTGAGCTATACCCCCAGTCCTCTTTTATTTTTTATTTTGAAACAGTCTGGCTAAGTTGCAGAGGCTAGCCTCAAACCTGTGATCTTCCTGTCTCAGCCTCCCAAGTACTGAGATTATAGGCACCACCATGCACGGTGAGATTCTCCATTTTTAACGAGTTCCCAGGAGAGGCCAACATACTGGCCCTTGAACCACATTTCAAATAACGGAACCTTTTTTTTCCTCCTCTGTTGCTCACATGCTAGCTCAGATGGGTGAGAATCACACCAGGACAAGTCAAGAGCATCAGTTTGATTGTCATCAATAGGATCACTCTGTACTATGGCTGCAAAATGAACCCACAGCTTGAGCCAGTTACCTTGGGCTTACACACACACACACACACACACACACACACACATACACACAAGTATGTCAAAGGAAATACAGTGGAAAGGGCAAGAGATCGCCATGCCCATCAGAAAGCCCAGCCCTGAGCGACAGCCATGTTCATCTGCAGCCCTGACTGTGTGCCCACTCCCTCCCCAACATCTTGTGAGCCCTAGTCTCTAGACATTGATTTTAGAATTGCTTTTAGACAAATTCTCTTAGAAGCTGGATTGCAAACAAGTCTCCTCTCCCACACTGATTGAGTGACCCAAAGTGGCCACCTACAGAGCTGTCTTGAGAAGGACTGGGAAACCAGGTTCAGGCTCTGCTGGAGTAACTATCATGATGGATTAGCGATTTCTTCAGTGGGAGAAAGATGATGCATATGAGCACTGTGGTCTTCTGATAGTTGAAAAACCTGGAGGAACACTTAGTAACCAGAGACCCATCCTGCAATGATAACACATATAGAACACACTCAAATGGGAGTTCCTTTCCCCATATCCAATGAAAGAACATAAATCCTGAAGGATGGATGCCCTCGCCAGAGCTAAAGGGAGACATTACCCTATGCCTGTCTGGAAAGTTGATAACCTCACCCAGTGGCACAGGCTTGGGGCTGAAGAGCCAGAATCATGGGTGTGCGCTCCAAACATCAAGTACAGCCTTCCTAACTGTTCCCTACAGAAAAGCTCTGTGACCCAATTAGAGGACATGCAAATCTATACACTGGAGGCCACCTCCTGACAGGCTCAGAGCTGGAGAGAGAGCACTGGGACCCTTCCAAGCAGGGCCACCCTACAAGTCAGCTCCTGGCAAGGAAGGGCTCAGAAGATCCCCAACGGTAGTCCTCGCTTCAGCAGAATTTGCCACAGCTGTAGCAGCTACCACAACCCCTCGCCGACTAGGCAGCTACGGTAAGGCGCCACCAGAGGCCTCTGTCCTCTGTTGGTAGCAAAACAGTCTTCGGGGATGATCTGTGGTCAAAAGGTCATGTCTCCCCCACCGCTGCCAACCTCATTGGGTTTCATGTAGTGACCACAGGAGATCCACCCTCCAGCGTCTGCGATGATTCTGTAGAGTAAATCTGAGCTGACTTGCTCCCATGGATGGTTCAAGAAGGAGAGTTCTCTCCCGTTGAGGGGTCCTGGGGTGCAGTTCCTGAGGTCCTGGAGCAATAGAGCTAGATAAGCAAGGGAAAGGACAGGAAGCCTGAGCACTCTTCCACCAAAGCGAGGTGAGAGTCAGTCATCCAGCCCTCCTGCAGAAAGAGACATTGAGAACTCTTTCGCTCTCTGCAGGCACTGAAGGAGTCCTGAGACTGAGAGGACCTCGCAGGACTGCCAGTCAGGGTTGGCACTCATCTGTTCTCTGGGTTCTGTCTCAGGAGTCCCATCCTGTGAGGTGAGCCAGGTGGAGATGCAGAGGGAAGCGTGTGAGAAGGACGTGCTCAAAGGGAAGAGTGTGGGGAAGGGCACAGCGGCAGGAGGGCCTAGGCTGATTCCAAACAGTGTCTAGTGGCTGGAGCTACTCGGCAGGGGATAGGGCGTGAAGAGAACGGGAAAGCCGGCTCATCCTAAAGAACTTGAATTTCCTCTTGAAGGCAACGTGCTCTTTTAGCTTTCAAATGGCAAAAGGGACTTTGGCACAGAGCCTAGCACATGGTAAGTTCTCAGTCATTGTTGGATGGATAAATTCAAGAGGAAATGAATTTGAATCCTAGTAAGACTCCAATTTCAGCAGCCTATTAAGTTTGGGAGGTTCTCAGTCAATTTTTAATTATATTAGTAAAAGCAGCTATTATTCATTGAGTGCTTGTTAGAAGTACTATCTCACTGGCTCTCACATTTGGATGAACATTGGAACAACCTAGGGAGATTCTTAAATATTGATGGCTGGCTCCCATACCCAGAAATTTTTATTTCATTGATTTGGGTGCTTCCTGGCACTGGGAATTTTGAAACTCCTCCAGCAATTCAAATGTACAACCAAGCTTGAGACCCACCGTGCCTTCTTATTTAATCTTCACAACATCTCCATGAGGTGACACTGCCATGATCCTATTTGTGCAAATGAAGACAGGGAATCTTAAAGGGATAAAATAGCTGGGTGTGGTGGTACATGCCTATAATCCCAGTACTTGGGAGGCTGAGACAGAAGGATCGCAGGTTTGAGGTCAGCCTCAGCAACTTAGAAAGACCCTGTTCCAAAATAAAAAGGGCTTAGGGTGTAGCTCAGAGGTAGACCCCCTCTGGGTTCAATCCCAGTACCATAAAGGGATAAAATAACTTGCCCCAGATCACACAGTTAATAAGTAGCCAATTTAGGATACAAAGCTGACATGGATTTGCCCAGAGATGCAGGTAAATAACCCCTGGCTTTCATGCCCACCTTTCTTCTCTTCTCTAGTGCTTACAACTAAAGACTTTTTAGATGATCTTGGAACACAGAGTGACTTGTGTATCTGCGAAAGGGAGAAACTGTGGAAATGTTTCTGAGTCAAGGCAGAGTTTATGTCCTGTCAGGCTTGCCTAAAGCATTAGAATTAGGCAGATTTGCACAAAGGAAAGGAGTCTGGGCTGTTCTGTCTCCCCAGAGTTACTGGCACAAAACCCCAATATTCCTGGACCAAGAAAACAGAGCACAAACTAAAGACAAAGAGATGTTAGTGCTTGGGCTGAAGAAGAGGAGAGCGAATGCTGACACGCTCTCCTCACTCTCCTGCCAATACAAGCAGCTGGCTGCTCTGTTGATAATTCTTTGTCTTCTCCAAAAGGCCAAAGCACGTTCTACATAAACACACTTCTATTAGCAGCTGCAGTAGTGGTTTCAAAGATGGGGGGGCAGGGAGTCGGGAAGACAAATTTTCAAGATTTTTATTTCCTCTCAAATGATTTGGGCAAATGTGTTACAGAAAGAAATGGATTGCTAAATGAAGTAGCAGCTGGGTCTCTCTCCAGGTGAGCATGGCATCAAATTGTGTGTGTAATCACTACCGTGAATGCAGCCTCCACGTGGACAATGGGGAGGGGGTGGGGAGCCCCCTTCAGTTTAGTGTTGCCTAAGAGCTAACTCTACTCAACAGTTTTTCTTACAGGCTAATCTGTTTTCATTAGGCCTCTTTTGGTTATAAGTAACAGAATCCAGCTTGATCCAGAGTCAACAAAAATGTATTAAAATGATGTAGGAGGATCTATCTCACAGGACTCAAAGGTAATCGTAGAACTGGGCTTCAGAACAGAACTGGAAAGTTGTCAAGACTCTCCTTCCATTTATCACCTCTGCTTCTATTCCCTCCCACACTATAGATCCCACACATACCCTCCGCCTTCTGCCCCAGTCCATGGACTGGGGAACGTGGCCACCACACATCAGGCTACTCACAGACACCGGCCACTTCCCTCCATCTCAATTCCCTCAGGTCAGGTGCTGTTAGGCCCAACATGGGTCAGGGTAAATTCCTGATCCAATCAGCCAGAGGCATGGCGAAGTATATGGTGGAATGGCTGCTGAGTTTGAAAGCTGCTGCATGTGAGGGTGTATTAGTCAGCTCTTCGTTGCTATGACCAAAATACCTGACAAGAACAACTTAGAGGAGGAAAGGTTTATTTTGGCTCACAGTTTCACTAGTTCAGTCAGTGTCAGCTGGGCTAAAAGGAAGAAACATGGTGGCAGGGTGTGGTGGAGGAAAGCTGTCCAGCTCACAGCAGCTGGGAAGTAGAGAGAGAGGAAGAGACCAGGGACATATATAGTTCCCAAGGCCACACCCCCGTGACCTACTTCCTCTAGGCATGCCCCATCTTCAGGTAGTTTTCACCACCTCCCAGTAAATCCATTCAAATTATTAATCCATCAAATGGATTAATCCACAGGTGAGGTGAGAGCCCTCGTGATCCAGTCATCTCGCCTCTGAACGTTGCTGCTTTGCCTCACACATGAGCTCTTGGGGGACATGCCAGAGCCAAACCAGAACAAAAGGAAACAGTTCAGAGGGAGGAGTCATTTCAAGCTTCAAGATATTCTCCAAAAGGTACTCAGAACAGGTGTCAAGATATCGCCCAACCTTCACATCTCCGCATGTGATGCTCCATCCCTCCACCCCTGCTCTGCATGTGCAGATGAGGAAAGCCACCGTCAGCTGACACACCTGAAGTCACCTTCCTGCAAGTCCAGGGTGATAAAGGAGTTTCTTGGCAGACAGACAGGCTCACGTGACTGTATTAGAACTGGTGCAAACCGCACAGAGTTGAGGCTCTTTAACCTAGGGTGTGACTGACTCTATGCCACAATGACCCTGGAGAATCACCCGAGATGCTACCACAGCCTTCCTGGGGGATTTTAAAGGGAAGGAATCCAGAGAGGGACAACCTGGGTATTAAGGAAGCATGTCCTGGAGAAGATGGCAGAATTCTGGTCATTGTTCATTACCAGCACTGGCTCCATGGCTCTTCATTGGGAAAATCAGCAGAGGAAGCTTTCTCCAGCCCTGCCAGAGTGGGAGGCGATGGGAATTGCTCTCCTGGACCAAAAGCAGAAAAACTGTCCTGACACGCAGACCTCAAGAAAACAGCATGGGCACCATCCCTGAAAACAAGGCTTTGGGAAGTCTTCTCTTTTTTGCATTTTTCTTTTTAATGCCTCCTTCAGGTAATTAGAATGTGCTGGTTACATCCAAGTTTTGAAGTTAGAATACTCAGGGGACCCCTGGGTCCTCCCAAGCCGTTCCGTCCCAGAGGTACACCATAAGCTGAAGTGTCAGCAATCTGAGCTGAGTCAGCAAAACTCCCATTTCTAGGGACCCAAATATCTGCCCTTTTCTTAAAATACAATTGCTGCAATACCTTTGTAGGGGAAATGGAGATGATTACCTCTGACAGGCCATGGTCAATTCTCCTGGGTAGGAGAGACGATGAGATGTATTAGAACAGTGGTTCTGAAACTTGACCAGCATCAGAATCCCTGCTCCATTGTGAAAACACAGATTGAGGTCTTGTTTCTGGAGATTCCAGATCAGCTTCAGTGGGGAGGCAGGTCATTTGCATTTTTTCCATGGTACCAGGGATTGAACCCAGAGGAATTCTACCTTGGAACTACACCCCCAGCCCTGTTTATTTCTCTTTTTCTTTTTTTTTTTTTGTTTGTTTGTTTAAACAGGGGCTTGCTAGGTTGCTGAGTGTCTTACTGAGTAGCTGAGGCTGGTCTTGAACCTGTGATCCTCCTATCTCAGCCTCCCAAGTACTGGGATTACAGGCTTTCACCACCACTCCCAGCTGATCATTTGCATTTAATGAGCCTTCAGATAATGCTGATGCTGCCGACCCAGACACCACGCTTTGAGATCCACTGAAGCAGAAGATAATGCAAGTTGTTTTCCATTTTTAAAGCATGAAATAATAGTTTTCAGGTAAGCAAAGCAAAAGGGACTGTGTAATGAGACCTTCCATCCCCTGTCTTTGGATATGTCCATCCCTTAGATATATGTAGTCCTTTGGATTTTCATCTCTTTAACTTGATTGTGTAGGTCAATTGAACTGGATTTTACCTTGATGAAACAAAAAATAGTGGCCTTATAAAACTATAAGAAAAAGACAAATGGACCAGTAGAAAAATATACAAGAGAAATGGGTGAGCCATTCACAGGAGAGGAAGCAGAAATGGCCAATCAGCCTCTGAAAAGAGGTTCAATCTACTGGTAATCAGGAAGAGGTAGCTGAAGCCCACTATGAGATGCTACTTCACATCAACCAAACTGAATAAAATCACAAAGTCAGACAGTCCTTCATGAGGTGGAGAAAACAGGTACTTTCATGCACTGCTGATGAGCAGAAATTGGCATCGGTTCTTTAGAAAATAACTTGGCATTTCTGGGTAAAATGAAAGACATATGTATCTTATCCCCTCATAATTTGTCTTTCAGGTAAATGACCTAGAGAAAGTCTTGCCCCTTTGTGCCATGTAAGATGGTTCACAGCCATGCTGCTCACAGCAACAAAGCTTGCCCTGTCTGCTGACCAAGGAATGGAGGAACTGATGTATTTCCCACATGGATGGTTGGTCAGCAGGGAAGCTGGATGAACTATGGTTACACCCATTAACAGGATGAATCTCAGAAAGTCATAAAAGGAACATATTGTGTGATTCCATTTATACGGGTTCGAAAACAGGAAAACCTAAGAATATATTATTCAGGAATACATAGAGGATAGCTCTGGAGGGAGGGAGCGGGAGGCTTGGAGCACACAGGGGTGAGGTGACCATCTGTCCAAGTTTACCTGAAGCTAAAGGGTTTCCTGGGACATGGGACTTTCCATGTTAAAGCTGGGATAGTTCTGGATAACTGGAAAAAGACAGCCACCCAGCAGACAGGCTCGAAGATGCTGGTCATAGTTTAATCTTTTTTTTTTTTTTTGGCAGAACTGAGGATTGAACCCAGGGGCATTCTACCTTCAAGCTATATCACCACACCTGGCTGTTTAATCTTTTTTTTGTGTGTGTGGTACTGGGGATTAAACCCAGGGCCATTCTACCTCTGAGCTACACCCCCAGCCCTATTTTTTATTCTTTATTTTGAAACAGGGTCTCACTATGTTGTGGAGGGCCTCACTAAGTAGCTGAGGCTGGCCGCAAACCTGGATCCTCCAGTCTCAGCCTCCCAAGTACTGGGATGACAAGAGTGCATCACCATGCCCGACTATTTAGTCTTCATAAATGTACATATATGTCACATAAACTTTTGTGTATGATTATTTCACGATTTTTTAAATGTTCAACAGGTTTTCAAAACATACTGGGGAGGTGGTTCCAAGATGGCGACTAAGGGAGATACCACATTATGATCTCTCTGAGACTTGGATCTCAATCACCATGAAAGCAACTTCTCAACAGGAGAAGAAAAGCAGCAAAAACTTGAACTAAACAACAAAAAAATTGAAATGCAATCAAGGCCAGAAGACAAAACAGAGGAAAGTAAAAAGCTCCAAGCACCTTACCTAAGGAACGGCAGCGGCACCATCTTGGCCAGGCCACTATTGGCATTGCAGCTTCCACACACCACCGGCAGAGAAGCCAGAGACCTGTTGTAAGTTCAGCACCTGAAGATCAGCAGAGACGAAAGCAAGCAGAGGCTTGCTCCACACTCAAAAGAGACCAAACAGAGGTGGCAACAGCACCTGCAGTGGCACCATCTTGGCAGGACCTTACCGGTGGCTACCAGCATTGTGGCTTCCACATAAGACCAATGGACAGGAGAACGAAGATGGCAGGATAGCGAGAGGCAGCGTGTCACCAGCGCTCCAAGAATCGGAGCTCGACCAGCAGGAAGACTGCATCTTGAAAAGAAAAGTAGGGCAGCCAAAACTCAACAAAACAAGGAGAGCCAAAGTGCAGTGGAATGCGAGGCAGTGGAAAGAGCAGAGGGCGGTAGGAAGCTCAAACCATTTCACCTGGTGAGCAGAGAGCAGAGACAAAGGCGCCATCTTGGCTGAGCCATGTGGCTCCCAGAATCCTCCAGCAAAGAAACAGCTGATTCTTGTGAAACCAGCGATTATAGTCCACCATCAAAAGCATTCAACTTCGGACCATGATGAAGCCTAAGTCGAACCAGATCCACACCTACAATGGCAACAACTGCAAAGGGTGGGATATGAGCCTCAGCCCCCGCAAAGAAAGTGACGCGGAGAGACATAGATGAGGCAGCCAGGCATGGGAGCAGCCCAACACGGAGAAAACAAGCAGGTGAAACATGGCCCCCCTGGAGTAGCCTAGAACCAGCACAGAACACCACGGCACTTAGGACATGTATGGACATGGCATGGCCCCCTGGAACCACCCAATGAGAACACGGGTGAGTGAGATAAAGGGAGGCAGCATGTCACTGGCACTCCGAAACTTGGAAATCGGTCAGCAGGAAGACTGCTTCTTAACAAGAAAAGTGGGGCAGGCAAAACTCAACAAAACAAAGAGACGAAGAGCAGCGGAGTGCGAGGCAGTGGACAGAGCAGGGGGCAAAACAGAACTCCACACATTTCACCTGGTAAGTGGAGAGCGGAGGCGATGGCGCCATCTATGCAGGGCCACGCCTACACTGCGACTCCCGGAGACCAACAGCAGAGAGACAGCAGATTCTTGTGAAAAAAGTGACTATAGACCACCATTGAAACGGATCAACTCCAAAACATGATGAAGCCCAAGTCAATCCAGACCCACACCTACAATGACGATGGTTTCAAGGGGTGGGCTGTGAGCCTCTGCTCCCGCAACGAGTGCAATGAGGAGAGACAAAGAACAGGTGGCCATACACAGGAGCAGCTCTGAGAGCCCAACTCTGAGAACGCGAGCCAGCGAGCCACAGCCCCCATGAGCAGCCCAAAACTGTCCTGGAACACCCCAGAACTGAGAACATGGCCCCCTCCCCAGTGGCCCAGCACTGAGAACACGGGCGGGTCAGCCCCCAGCCCCACCCCCAGAGACCCACCCCGCACTGGGGACGTGAGGCAGGCGAACCCTTGGTCCCACCCCCTGAGAATCCCTCCCCCCGGCGCTGGGGATGTGGGGCTGGCAAGCCCCGCCCACAGAGAACCCTTACCACTGGTGCTGGGGACATGGAGCAGGTGAGCCCTGGACTCTGCCCCCGGAGATCCCCCTGGTGCTGGGGAAGTGGGGCGAGTGATCCCTCGGCCATGCACCCAGAGAACCCCTCCCACCGGCGCTGGGGACGCAGAGCGGGCGAGCCCTTGGCCCCACACCTAGAGAACCCCGGTGATGGTGACGCAGGGTGGGTGAGCCCTCGGCCCCAGCCCCGGAGAACCCTGGCGCTGGGGACCCAGGGCAGGTAAGCCCTCGGCCCCACCCCCAGAAACCCCCCCGGCGCTAGGGACACGGAGCAGGTGAGCCTTTGGCCCCGCCCCTGGAGACCCTCCAGCGCTGGGGATGCAGGGCAGGCTAGCCCTTGGCCCAGCCCCAGAGAACACCCCGTGTTGGGAACGGCGAGTGAGCCCTTGGCCCCGCCCCCAGAGACCCTCCGGCGCTGGGGATACGGGACGGATGAGCCCTTGGCCCCACCCCAGAGAACCCCCCAGCGCTGGGGATGTGGGGCGGGTGAGCCCTTGGCCCGCCCCTGAGACCCTCCAGCTCTGGGGATGCAGGTCGGGCAAAAACTTAGCCCCGCTCCCGGAAAACCACTCACCCCAGCGCTGGGGATGCAGGGTGGGCAGGCCCTTGGCCCCACCCCCAGAGACCCCCCCCAGCACTGCAGACAAGGAGTGGGTGATGAATGGATTACAAAACTATGGGATATGTACACAATAGGATTTTATGTAGCCATCAAGAAGAACAAAATTACGTTATTTGCAGGAAAGTGGGTGGAATTAGAGAACCTTATGCTTAGTGAGATTAGTCAGGCACAAAAAGTGAAAAGTCAGATGCTCTCCCTAATGTGTGGAAGCTAGGTAGAATAGGGCATAGGAAGGACTCCAGACAAAGATGGAGAAAACCTCAGGTGAGCAAAGAAGGAGAACTAACTGAGGGGGATGGGAGGGGAAAGAAGGAAACACCCTAATGCACAGGATGTACATATGCAAATATACCAAAGTCAACTACTATGCTGAGCATGAGAAAGAGGGAAGGGGAGGGAATGGGGGTGGGAATTGGGGGAGGGCTAATTGACTGTGGTGTGCATGTATATTTCTACCACCCTGAAACCCATCAAATTCTATGATTACAATGCACCAACTAAAAAAATTAAAATTAAAAAAAAACATACTGGGGAGGACACACTGTGACAGGTGATAAAACTAAATTAGTACAGCTTTGCTAGAGGGCAATTTGTCAATATATTCCAAAGATAGAAAATTTAAGCTGGGCATGATGGTGCATGCCTATAATTCCAGTACTTGGGAGGCTGAGACAGGAGGATTGCAAGTTTGAGGATAGCCTCAACAATCTCGCTAGACCCTGTTTCAAAACAAAAAATAAAATAGGGCTGGGGGTGTAGCTCAGAGGGAGAATGCCTCTGGGTTCAATTCCCAGTATCACATTTAAAAAAAATTCAGCCAGGCATGGTGGTGCACATTTGTAATCCCAGTACTTGGGAGGCTGAGACCAGAGGATCCGGGTTCATGGCCAGCCTCAGCTACTTAGTGAGGCCCTCTGCAACTTAGTGAGACCCTGTTTCAAAATAAAGAATAAAAAATAGGGTTGGGGGTATAGCTCAGAGGTAGAATGCCCCTGGGCTCAACCCCCAGTACCAGGGAAAAAAAAGAAAGAAAAAAAATTCACTTATACAGACCAACACATCGGACAAAATCAGAGATGTAAACACAAATATTTAAAGTTCATTATTATGGTAGTTATCAAAAAATTAGAAACTAAGCCAAGTGTGGTTGTGCTCAAAGGTAGAACGCCCCTGGGTTCAATCCCTAGTACCACAAAAAAAAAAAAAAGAGAGAAACTAAATTTAGCAATAGGAAATTTTTAATTAAGATACATTTGTATTGTTTATATCTCTGCAGCTATTTAAATCATATTTTAGAAGATTGTTTAAATGATGTTGAAAAATGTTCCAGGTGGGTTTTTTGGTTTTTTGTTTTGTTTTGTTTTGTTTTTTGCGGTACTGGGGATTGAACCCAGGGGCATTCTACCTCCAAGCTCCACCCCCAGCCCTATTTTTTATCCTTTATTTTGAAACAGGGTCTCGCTAAGTTGCAGAGGGCCTCCCTAAGTAGCTAGCTGAGGCTGGCCACGAACCCGGATCCTCCGGTCTCAGCCTCCCACACCCAGCTCAGGTATTACTTTTAAAAAAGAAAAAAGGATCATAGTTGTTGCTATACCACAATCTTCAGAGCTAAGAAGTCTTCTCTTTTGTTTAGGAAAAAATTTCAATGAGCCATTTTCATTATGAAAGATGGAGATTCCTGGGAATAATGGAGAAGAAAAACATTGGAGGCAAAGAAAATTTCTCTGCATGAGAAAGTGACAGAAACTTGTCTGCCAAACTGATGGTGGCCAATAGGCCTTGGAAGAAGCAAGGAAGGAAAGCTGGATCAAGGGTCTGTCCTAGGTGGAAGGATGACCTGTGTGGATTCCCGGTAGTGGAGAAAAGAGATCCCTTTTGGTTGTTGTTGTTGTTGTTGTTTTTGTTGTTGTTGTTGTTGTTGTTGTTGTTACTGGGGATTGAACCCAGGGCCATTCTACCTCTGAGCCATACCCCCAGCCCATTTTATTTTATTTTATTTTATTTTATTCATTTTATTTTTGTAACAGAGTCTCACCAAGTTGCTGAGGGTCTTGCTAAGTTGCTGAGGCTGTCCGCAAATCTGCGATCCTCCTGTCTCCGCCTCCCAAGTACTGGGATTACAAGCGTGCACCACCATGCCCAGCTAATATTCCGTTTTAAATGGTTTCCTGTCCCAGGATGAACTCTAACCACCCTGCATTATTTCCAAACTTTGGGGAGAGTGCTCACACCCACCGTGGCCTTGCAGGTTGTCACTCAAGGGAAGAGAGGAAGAAGTGTACTATCCTCACCTGGGGTGGTGGCGTGAAGAGAGGGCGGTAGGCCTCACAGAGAGCAGGCTGGCGGCCAGCAGAGGCAGGATTCCAGGCAAAAAGAAGACTCAGCCCTTCCCCGAGCCCCTGGTAATACAATCCATTTATCCTGGCATCTAGACTCATCTAGAATTTTCCATGTTGCTATTGTTTTTCTGCGAGAGGTTTCCCTGCTGTCCTCTATCGATCACCCCCACTTCCCCTCCCAGTAAGGACTTCGGGAGGTCACCTTGGCCCTATACCATGACCAGCCTCATGTGAGTTTAACAGCTCAATCCTAGTCACTGTACCTTCAGTCTCCCCTTCCTGACGTCTCCTTTCTTCATGTGTCAGCAGCTCTCATCTTGAGGAGTGGGTGTCATTCCTTGCACTCCTCTGAAAAACTCTGGTGACAGTAAAAAAAATTAGTGGCTGCCAGGAGCTAGGGAGGAGAGAGGGATGAATAGGCAGAGCACAGAGAATTTTCAGGGCTCTGGAACTATTTTGTATGGTGTTATAACAGTAGACACACATTGTCGTGCATTTTCCAAAGCCCATAACATGTACAACAAGAGTAAACCCTTACCGGGCATGGTGGCCCATGCCTGTAATCCCAGTACTTAGTAGACTGAGACAGGAGGATCACAAGTTTGAGGCTAGCCTCAGCAACTTACCGAGACCCTCAGCAACTTAGCAAGACCCTGTTTCAAATTTAAAAAGAAAGGGTGGCATCTGAGGATGTAGCTCAAAAGTAGAATGCCTCTGAGTTCAATCACCAGTACCAAAAAAGAGAAAAAATAAGTAAACTCTAATGTAAATGATGGCCTTTGTAATGAGGCAGGAGTCCGGCTAGGTCCTTGAAGCTACTTCATAGGCCCCCTCAGATGCTAACAAGCAGAGCCTTCCCAGACAGCCCACAAGATAAGGCACAGAACTGATAGAAAAAGAGAGAAACAATGTACTGACTAATTGTTGTTCTGCTTGTGCATCTTGCTTATACTAGGAAAAACAAGTCTCTCACATACCCCTCCCCTCTAAAATTAGGTGACCAAATGTGTAAAAGAACTTGCATGTTCTGAGTTTGGGGCTCAGACCTGAAGCTTTGCTTACCGAGCCTTCACTGGTGAATAAAGTAACCTGCTATCCAACTCTGGCCAATGCCGCTTGTCTCTGGGGACCTAGCTTCCTGCAACGGTATGATAATAATGTGTCAACATTGGTTCAACATTATGGGCCACTCTGGTGGGTCATGTTAATAATGGGGGAGGCACTGCATGTGTGGGGACGGGGGTATATGGGAAATCTGCACCTTCTGCTCAATTTTTCTGTAAACCTAAAACTTCTCTTAAAAATAAAGTCCATTTAAAACAAAAACAGGTGGTAGTGTGCTGGTGTTATTTAACGATTTCTGCTCCAGAGTCAGCTGGGGAACTTGGAAAATTCTAACTGCCTGACCAGTTAAGTTGGACTCTCCAGGGGTAAGGAAAAAGCATCACTCTTCTCTTTAACTCCTCCTCGGACATGCATAAGATGTAGCCGGGATGGAGAACTGTTCAAGATGACTGAGGGCTGGCTGTGCTCAGCCTTGCTCAGACAGTCGCCCACTTAAATTTCACTACATGATGAGGTGGGCGCAAGTCTCTCCATCCCACAGATGTGAACACTGAGACACATGGAGGCATAAGTAGTCCAAGAAGATTGCATAGACCTGCCATGGGCTTCAGAGGATGCGGATACTGGAGACACGCTGGAAGGCACTGATGGGCATAGGATCAGCATGGCAGGATGGGACGGCAGGCACAGTGGCCAGTCCTAATATTTGGCACCAAATGACCAGGTATGTTAGGGTATAAGGGGGCAAAGAAAACAAACACGGCCTGATAGAAGGAAACAGGCTTTATTTAGGAATAAAACCTGGAAGGAGGCATCTGACCAGGGTGAGAGCCCACGAGTCAGGCGCCCGCCTCCTCACAGACTTGGGGCTTTTTATGGGGCAAGGAAGGGGGGGGTACAGAAGTAGTCGTGTAAGCCACTGGTTGGTGTGCTAGTGGCCAGGTCATCTCGGGGCAGGGCAATGATCAGGGGGACTTTTTCTTTCTTTGTTCCTTTGTTCTCGGTCCTCCTCCAGCATGACCTCATGGCCAGACCTCGGAGTCAGAGCTTACAGTGCCCACGAGGTGATGGAGAGGCCCTGGCGACACTCATGCGATCTGTAGGGTGATTTCTTCCTGGAGGGCAGGCAGCCTCTGCATGAGCCCTGTGGGGCCACATGTGGCCACTGAGAACGGGGAGTGAAGAAGTTGGGCTATTTCCAACTAGAGCTCTCACGGAAGAACTTATGTTAGTAGAACAACGCCACTATGCCCAGAGTGTGGCTCAGATGGCAAAGCTGACTCCGGCTCTGTAGAGAACAGTTACGGGAAACTTGAAAGGGCACAAGAGTGCATGGACTTTGGGTATTCCGGACCATTCATAGAGAGAAACTCTTAGTCCCTCTCATGACTTTCAAGCCCATCCACCAACTCTGTCCACTGAAAAGGGCTAGAAGCCAAGATGAGCCCAGCAGCAGAGAGCATCCCTAGACCCAGATTATACAATTTATCACTAAAATAAAAAATAAACATGCAACAGGGCTATTGAGAGGCATGGCTGAGTCCAGGTTGGGTGAGAAATGATGAGTCTGGAACATACTGTCTTACCAAATAGCAACAAGGCTATTGAAAATTATTAGGATCAAATCAGGATTCCAGAAGTAACATCTTAAAAATAGTTCTAAGATACCACCTTTTGGTTGCATGGTGTCCCCAAAATCCATATGTTGAAGTCCTAAACCCTAGTACTCCAGAATGTGACCTTATTTGAAAATAGGAAGCCAGGCGTGGTGGCACACACTTTAATCCCAGTACTTTGGAGGCTAAGACAGGAGGATATCAGGTTCGCAGCCAGCCTCAGCTATTTAGTGAGGTCCTCCACAACTTAGTGAGACCCTGTTTCAAAATAAAGAATAAAAAATAGGGCTGGGGGTGTAGCTTGGAGGTAGAATGCCCCTGGGTTCAATCCCCAGTACCAAAAAAAAGGATTATTGCAGATGTAATTAGTTATCATGAGATCATACCAGAGTAGGAGTGTCCTTATAAAAGGGGGACAATTGGGCACATTATGCACACAAGACAGCACCACATGATGATGGAGACAGAGAACAGGTGATGCTTCTACAGCTCCAGGAATACCAAAGATTGCCAGCACCACCCAAAGTAGGGAGCGGCCTGGAACAGTCTCCTTCACAGCCACCACAGGGAACCATCCTGCAACACCATGATCCCAGGCTTCTGACCTCCAGAACTGCTGTTATTTAAGCCACATGGTCTCTGGTACTTGTTATAGCAGCCCCAGGCAACATACAACACCCAAGATTTGTGCCCCTGGTGTCCACACTCAATATAATCCCCTCCCTCTGGGTGTGAGCCAGACTTGTGGGTGTGATGTCAGCCACTCCTGTGATTATGTTATAGGGCTGAAAGGGTTTTACGGACCTAATTAAGGTTCCTAATCAGTTGACTCTGATCACCCCTTGATGAAAAGGGTGATAGTCCTGAATACGCCTGACTTAATCAGGTGAGCCCTTGAAAAGAACTGCCCCTTCCCTAATAGGTATTCAGAGCACAAAAGGCTGAAGGTGTGGGGACCCAGGCAGAGGCTGGCGATGACACATGACCCCGCGCAGCCGTGCAGGCATGCACATCCCGCATAGCCGTAGGTGCACACACCTCCGGTATAATAGCTGGCACGCGCACTTCTCGAACATGCACATTGCATATAGTTGTGTGCAATAACTAAGCAAAGTGTAACACGCATGTGCACACCCACACTGACAGGGACCTGTGCCATTTTGGGTAGAACCCTATATAAGGAAGGGTCTGCAGAATAAAGTTACTGTTTGCTGTTTGTTCTCCTCCAGATGGCGTTCCTCCCACCGGGGATCTCACTGCCTGCAACCACAGCTGGCCCCTGACCTGGCCCCTGACAGCAGGCCTCCAGAGAAGGCCATGTGCAAGATCTGAACATGGCCTCCAGAAACTGAGAGCAGCCCTTCGCTGACAGCCAGCAAGAACACAGATCCTCAGTCCTGCAACCACAAGGAACTGAGTCCTACCAATAATGAGAAGGATACTGGAAGGGAGTTCAGAGCTCTAGATGAGAAAGCAGCCTGCCCCATATCTTGACTTCAGTCTCCTAAGGCCTAAGCAGAGAAACCTGCTATGCCATACCCAGACTTTTTTTTTTTTTTTTTTTTTTGCAGTACTGAGGATTGAACCCAGGGGCATTCTACCTCCAAGTTACACCTCTGCCCTATTTTTTATTCTTTATTTTGAAACAGGGTCTCACTAAGTTGCGGGGGACCTCACTAAGTAGCTGAGGCTGGCTTTGAACCTGAGATCCTCCTGTCTCAGCCTCCCACGTACTGGGATTACAAGCATGTGACACCATGCCCAGCCCATGTCCAGATTTCTGAGCTACACAATTGCAAGATAATGGATAGGTGTTGTTTTAAACTGCTGAGCTCATGGTATTTTGCTGCAATTGAAAGCTAATACACCGGCCAAGCTCCAAGCTGTGAGATTAATAATAGAGTATTTTTAAATGATCTAAATGCAGCAGTGTGAGTTTTTTATTATAATACTAATTATAAGTAGGGGGGAAAGTCAACAGTAGCAAAGTACTCTAGATTTCCAAAGTGCATTAGGGATGAGAAAGTTTTCAAATACGCTAAAAATAATTCTAATTGCTATCAGTTGGTAAGAAGCACTCAGTTGAAAAGAGGTCTCATGTATCTGAAGAAATATAATGAATCCACCCCCTCACCTTTCAGGCTCCAAACACATGCATGGCTTAATACAGACTATTGATAAAGAAGATGAGGGAGGAATTCTCTTCTTCCCACTCTTACCCATCCAGAGGTGATTAGTGACAGGGAACAAAAAAGCCCCATGTCTCTTGTTCCAAGGCTCAGAAGACAGGAGCCAGGTGAAGACGGAAGGCTTCCAGGCAAGTGTTTACATGACAGGAATAATTGGGCAGAAGCCAGGCAGTCCATTCAAAGTGGGAAATATTGGCAGACTGACTGATGGATTTACAGTTCCAAAGGAAGTATTCTTCCTCTCCTTAAGTGTCTATTTAATGCTTGACCATGAGAATTGGGATGCTGGATAACAAAAGAGCATTTATTGAGCACCTACTAGATACTTTGGTACTGGCCGGGTACTTTACTAGAACTTTTACACTGTACCTTCAGTTGTTCCTCGTGGTCATCTGTATTAGGGTTCTCCTGAGAAACAGAACCAAGAGAACGTGTATATGGAGAGAAGGAGACTTAGTATAAGGAAGTGGCTCACATGATTATGGTGGCTGGCAAGTCCAAAATCTGCAGGGTGGTGTGGCAGGCTGGGAATCGGGAGAGAAAACGCTACAGTTCCAGTCATGGACTCAGGTGAGCTGACATTCCAACATGAGAACAAAGGCCTTCACCTGCTGTAGAACCAGCCAGAACTGATGTTGCAGATGCAGCCTGAAGGCAGTCAGCCAGAGAATTTCCCTTGCTTGGGGGAGGCCGGTCTTTTGTTCCGTTCAGGTCTTCAACTGATCAGATGAGGCCCACCCACGCCATAGAGGGTGATCTGCTCTGCTCAGAGTCCACTGAGTTAAATGTTGATCTCATCCAAACATACCCTCACCTCACAGAAACACCCAGAGTGTTTCTGTGCCAAATATCTAGGCATCCCTGGTTCAGCCAAGGTGACATAAATTACCCCTCATCCATCTGAAAGGTAGATATTGCATTAGAGGAGATGGAGGATGGAAGGATTAAATGGCATACCCCAATTCAATGGCTGACTAGAGGTCAGGCTACCATTGACCACAGTCACTCTGACTTCAGAAAGTTGGGAGTGGGGTAAGTATCATTGACTCTCACCTGGAGAGAAAGTCCAGTTCTCCCTACTCACATTTATAACCCTAAACAAATATTCAGTCAACCAGCAAGTATTGAGCCCTACTGTTCACTGAGCTGTCTGGGAACTAAAATCTCCTCTTGGAGTGAAGACCAAGAAGTTTCAGAATGTGCAGCAGGCCTTGTTTTCTGTCTACAGGTACTGCGGGTGGGGGCTGAGTCACCCCCGAGTCACACCAGAACGGGTGACCCTACCAGGACCAGGACCCAGGCCTGTCCTTTCCTGCTTTGGACAGGTGACCTCGGTGACCACAGAGAAGAGTGAGTGCTCAGACTTTGGGGTGAGCACTGACATCCAAGGATCTCCTTCCAGGAGTGGGGTGGGGTGGGGGCAGCCACCGAGGTCCACTGAGACAAGACAGCGGGTATGCCAAAAGACACTTCTTTCAACCGGAGGAAGGCGAAGCATTCCCCTAGGACAACAGAGCACCGGAGAGTCCCATGGCGATTGTCTCCGAGCCCCAGCCCGCTTTCCCGGGCGCATTTCCCACACGACAGCACTTGATCCGGACTTCTCCCTCCACCAGCAGCCCCGGCTTTGTCCCCGACCTGGGACCTGGGCCGCCTCCTGCCTCTCGGTGGGCTGCGGGGCCTCTGGTGACACCTAGTGGCCGAGGCCGGGATGCCGCTTCTCTCCTGCAGGGGAGTGCAGCACACTGGCCTTGGGGCTAAGATTCCAAGGAGGGAGTCCCCAGGGCGACTGAAGACAGAAAATGGGATAAGGGTCCTGGCGTCTGTATCCTAAGTCCGCGTGGTTTGAATATCAAAAAGAATGTGACCTCATTTGTCACTCTAAGCTGTCAAAGGGCATCGATGATAAAAAGCAGAGACAGGCTTGCAGCCTTTGCTTGACTCCAGTCCCCCCAAAAAGGGCCCAGAGAAGATCTCCAGGGCCAGACCTGGTCTGCGGAAGCTTCACATCACCTCCTGTCAGCCACGTCGGCCATGCTGTCCCTCTGCTCCATCAGGTGTGTGTGGGGGGGGGGGGTACTGGGATTGAACCCAGGGCATTCTACCTCTAAGCTGTTCACCCAGCCAGTCTCTTTTATTTTTATTTTTTTATTTATTTTGAAACAGGATTCACTAAGTTACTGAGGTTGGCCTCAAACCTGCGATCCTCCTCCTGTCTCAGCCTCCCAAATACTGGGATTACAGATGTGTGCCACGACGCCCAGCTTGACTCTTTAAATAAATTACATTAAAAACTTAGTTCTTTGGTTGCACCAGCCATATTTCAAGTGCTGGTGACTAGCAGCAGCACAGATCACAGGAACTTTCCATCATCACAGAAAGTCACAGTGAGTGATGCTGGGCTCTGGGCAAGGAGTTTTTTGCCTGGGTCCCAAAGGTTTGTTTTGTTTTATTTTGTTTTGTTATGTTATGTTATGTTATGTTATGTTATGTTTTGTTTTGTTTTGTTTTGTTTTGTTTTGTTTTGTTTTGTACTGGGGATTGAACCTAGGGGCATTCTACCTCCAAGAAATACTCCCAGCTAGGTTGCAGTGTCCGGCTACTGATGAGGCTGGTCTTGAACCTGCGATCTGCCTCAGCCTCCCAAGTACTGGGATTACAAGCATGTGCCACCATGCCTGGCTCAAAGACTTTTCCTTTTTTAATCAAACTTTTCTTTGAGCCAGGCATGGTGGCGCACACTTGTAATCCCAGTACTTGGGAGGCTAAGACAGGAAGATCGCAGGTTCGCGGCCAGCCTCAGCTACTTAGTGAGGCCCTCCGCAACTTAGTGAGACCCTGTTTCAAAAATAAAGAATAAAAAATAGGGCTGGGGGTGTAGCTCGGAGGTAGAACACCCCTGGGTTCAATCCCCAGCACCAAAAAAAAAAAAATTCTTTGGATAAAAGAAAAGGCAAAAAATTGGTTGGACCTGCCATCTCGTTATACTCCCTTAGCAGGGAAGCATAGGCTAACAAGGAATGGATTGGCATGAGTCTGGCTTGAATGGGGGTTTGCCCAATGCCACTGCGCAGGGCTGCCCTCCAGGCACGTAAGCGAGCCGCATGGACGTGCGTGTCTTGGGCACTGAGGTTAAGGCAAAGCTTTCTTTTTTTTTTTTTGTGGTACAGAGGATTGAACCCAGGGGCTTTCTACCTCCGAGCTACACCCCTGGCTCTATTTTTTTTATACTTTATTTTGAAACTGGGTCTCACAAAGTTGCGGAGGGCCTCACTAAGTAGGTGAGGCTGGCCGCAAACCCAGATCCTCCGGTCTCCGCCTCTCAAGTACTGGAAAAGACAAAGCTTTCTCTCCTTGCTTTCTCTCCTTGCTTTCTCTTCATGAGAAAAAAAAAAAATTTTTCCTTAAACTTAAAGAGACACTTGGTGAAAACATCCAGGACTCTGATTTGGGTTGAGAAAAGGCTCCTTTGGGCCCCAGACTGGACTGATTTTAAAGAAATTAAGAAATCCTGAGCCAGAGAGTCATTAGACTGGCCACCAAGATCTACTTCCCCCCGCAGGGTCTCCGAGTGCCTACTGTGTGCCAGGCACTGCTCTAAGCTACGGAGCGAGTGGAGCCGGCAAACACCTTCCCTCACAGCGCTTACAGGGAAGGGCACGACCCACAGTGTAGATAATGGTGTCACTTCAGTATCCCGGATCCCAGCCAGCCGTTAATGATAACAACACCAGCTGCCTCGTGTTGAATTCCATAGTCCCACCCCTGTTTTGTACCAAGTGCTGTGTCTCTGTTCTTGGTGGATCCCCCATAATCCTCTCAGCAACCATCATAGGTCTCACATATTGTTATTCTCATCTTCCATTTCTGCAAATATTCTCAGAGAAGTAAAGCAAGTGGCTGGAAATCATATCGCTGGCACAGGATGAGCCACTGATCCCATGTGATGGGGGAAAGCACGTGTTGTCAAATATCCAGTGATGATTCTAGAATCTTAGGATCTATAGCTCTGCAGATAGAAACACGAACAAGACATGGCCTCCTCCCCAGTGGTGAAGACAGATACAGGGTCATGTGTCCCATGATGGGAAATTAGAATCCACCAAGGAAACCCAGGAAGGGCACATAAACCAGAGGTGGCCGTGGTGATATCAGGGAAAGCTTCCTAGGGGAGGTGATGCGTGCACAAAGTCCTGAAGGACAAGTAGAAGCTAGAGTGTTGCAAATGTGGGCATGGGCTGGGAGCATGGCTCAGTAACCAATCACTTACTACCATACGCAAGGCCCTGTGTTCAATCCCCAGCACCACGACAAAGAAAATGTGGGGAGAGAGAAAAGAATGTTGGGCCAAGGGAACAGAAGCGCCCAAGCCTAGGGAACAGGGTATTCAGGGTGGGTGGGGCTCAGTTTGGGCGAAGGAGAAATGGGAGCTGAGAG
The DNA here is from genome assembly GCA_004027185.1 of Glis glis. Taxonomy (NCBI): domain Eukaryota; kingdom Metazoa; phylum Chordata; class Mammalia; order Rodentia; family Gliridae; genus Glis; species Glis glis. The sequence goes on from PVJS01016370.1 coordinate 32,600, forward strand.
AGGCCCAGCGATGGAGTTCACAAACCTGTTGCTCTCTGCTTGATCCTTCATTTCCCCTCCGTGAAGGACCCTGGTCTCTGCAGGGCTCTGCCGCGGACAGGACTCCACATCCAGGGCCTGCTAGGTGGGAACTTGCCCAGAGCCACTGCTAAGATGGAAGATGGGCACTGTGGCAGTACCTGCCCCAAGGTGTGTGAGGGCCCCCAAATTAACACTTGCAAAGGCCCGAAGGCCGGGCACACATGTGGACACGCGCTCTTCTTGAGGAAAAGATCAGCAGACTTGGCTTAAGCCTTTCAATGTCTTCTTATCAGATAACGATAATAATAACTGGAATTTTAGCTGGGCATGGTGGCGAACGCGTATAATCCCAGTACTTGGGAGGCTGAGACAGGAGGATCCAGGTTCATGGCCAGCCTCAGCTACTTAGTGAGGCCCTCCGCAACTTAGTGAGACCCTGTTTCAAAATAAAGAATTAAAAATAGGGCTAGGGGTGTAGCTTGGAGGTAGAATGCCCCTGAGTTCAATCCCCAGTACTGCAATAATAATAATAATAATAATAATAATAATAATATAACTGGAATTTTAAAAGAAGAAATTGAGGGAAATTTTGCAGTAAATGCTATATTCAAAGGGTTAACTTCCTTACCAAAAGTTCTCATAATTCAATAATTCAGCCCTAGGTGGGGTGGGGCAGCTCCGTGGTAAAGCACTTGCTTCGCATGCATGAGAGCCTGGGTTCGATCAGCAGTACTGCAAAAACAAACACCAGAGCCCCCGCAGTTGACCATGAAAGAAGTCGTCCACAGCCTACTCACTGTTGACGTGTGCCTCATCCCTCCTCACGTAACCCAGTGAATTACACCTTATTCACTCCAGTGACGAACAGTGGCCATGACAGGGGGACTGAAATGTTCACACTGTAGAAAAGCCTGTGATGCACACTTGTCAAATGATGGGCTAGTGCTCGGCCCCCATTTCCTGATCTATGACACAATCCCTTCACCAGCAGCTGACTGGCTAGAGGGAGCTGGCATCAATCCTGTGGGGCCAGAAAAACCCAGTAAAATGAAAGTTCACACAACGCATTGCTTTCTTTTCTTTCTTTTTTCTTTTTTTTTCTTCCTTTGGGGGGGGTGGTACTGAAGATCGAGCCCAAAGGTGCTCTACCTCTGAGCTACACCCCAGTCCTATTTTCTTTTTTAGTTTGAGACAAAGTCTCACTAAGTTACTGTGTGCTGGCCTTGAACCTGTGATCCTCCTGTCTCAGCCTCCCAAGTACTGGGATTACAGGTGTGCACCACCACGCCCGGCTGCCAGTGCTTTTGATAATGTCTCAGGACTTCTGGCTAATGCAATGCAGTAGACAGCCTAAAACTGCAAATGGGAAAGGACTCCTGAGACCGCGTGACCGCGTTACTGTGCTCTCCTCCCCTGCGAGATGAGATGAGGCTCGGGTCTGTTGCCACACCTGCGGCCAGAGGCCGCTGGAACCCCAGACCACAAAGGGCTTGCCTTCTCCCTCGCCCCAGTCTGGCTCAGTCTAGAAAACCTGCTGCCCCTGGACAGAATCTGTGCTTTTCAACTTATGCTTCTTGGAGACCTTGGGAGATGCCCCAGGACAGTTTGGAGGTACAACCAGACCAGATGAACCCGAAGTTCCAGACCCACAGGTCTGTTTTACACGGTGGCCTCCATTTGAAGAACCATTTCCACTGTTATAGAAAGCTGGAAAACTGAGCCGGGCATGGTGGTACACGCCTGTAATCTCAGTATTTGGGAGGCTGAGACAGGAGGATCGCAGGTTCAAAGCCAGCCTCAGTGACTTAGCAAGGCTGTCAGCAACTTAGGGAGATCCTGTTTCCAAATAAAAAAGAAAAAGGTCTAGAGGTATAGCTCAGAGGTAGAATGCCCCTAGGTTCAATTCCCAGCACCCCCCCCCAAAAAAAAGCTGGAACCCCCCTGAGCTTGTCCAGCCCTTCTTCATGACAGAAATAAAACAGAGGCTGAGAGAGAAGAGCTGAAACCCTCCTGGGCCAAGGTTATGTAGTACTAGTGTGGCTCATGGACTATCAGTCAAAGCTTAGAATTCTCAAATGCAACAGCTCCTGGTCAACCCCCCTTTTCCTGTCCCCCAGCGCCATTGTTTCCTCTCTTGCACTGGGATCTCTCATGTCTGGTGGCCTCCTGCTCCCCTCCACACAGCCCCCTGCAGCTAGCATGGCAGGTTACCCGAAGCCAGCTGAGTGTCGACTTAAACTGGATTCAGTCTTGGGCTGGGATGTAGCTCAGTGGCAGGGCACTTGCCTAGCATGAGCTAAGGCCCTAGGTTCAGTCCCCTACACTGCAAAATAAAAAATAAACTGAACTCGGCCTTGATGAGATTTGGGTTGTAACAGCATTTGACTTGTGTAAATGGAGCTACTAATGCCAAAAGTTAAATGCAGCTCCAGCGGATTAAAGACTTCCTCTAGATCCCATCTATGTTAAGTTGGTTTTACACACAGGAATGTATTTACTTTATCACACTGCATGGGTTTTTTAAATTTAAATAAGATCTCCAGGCATGGTGGTACATGCCTGTAATCCCAGTTATTTGGGAGGCTGAGACAGGAGGATCACAGGTTCAAGGCCAGCCTCGGCATCATAGCAAGACTTGCAACAATTTAGCAAGACCCTGTTTCAAAATAAAAAAAATAAAAAGGGCTGGGGATGTAGCTTAGAGGTAGAATACCCCTGGGTTCATCTCCAGTACCCCCTGCCAAATGCAAATAAGATCAAATACCTAGAGGGAGAAGAATGAGTTGCTGAGGGGACAGAAAGAGGAAAGGGAAAGTATAGAGATGCTTGAAAATATCCAGAAAAACATACTTGGACCCAGAAAGAGGTTGCATAATTCGTGGAAGTTTTGAGACAATTATAGTGAGTTCTGGGATAACTAGAAATTGGGAACAGCTTCACTTGCACCACTATAGCAATACCCAAAAGGCCCACAAGATGGCAATCTTGCCCCAGGAGTTTCTCCAGGTCCCTGCCACCCTGGTGGGGGCTCTTGCTTTGTTCGCAAGAATCCCAAACATCCTCAATGCCACTGTGCATTTTCTGTCGCTTTGTGCTCCTAGCCTTACCTTTAACCACTTTCTCATCACCAACCCTAATATAAAAATTAATTCTACTGACTACTGTTTGTTACATTTTAAAAATAGTGTTATGGTCTCTACTCTCAAGGGCAAAAGCCGCTGAATCAAAGGTTTTGTTTTAATAAGTACGAAGTGAACAAAATCCCGCGTGAGGTTGATCTTTTTCTTTTTGTGAGTTAATACCCAGAGAGGAGACTTCCCAGGTAAAGCAGCTGTCACCAGCCTGAAGATGCTGGGAGACAGAAGTGCCACTGGAGACAGATGACGAGAGAGGGGCTGCCAGGGCGTGGCTGAGCAGAGGCTGGGGCGTGGTGCACCTGTAGTCCCAGCTACTCCGAGGCTGAGCAGGACTGCTTCAGCCTGTGAGCTCAAGACCAGCCTGGGCAACATACCAAGACCCCATCTCTTCAAAAAAACAGATGAGACAAGGAAAGAAGCTGAGCCCAGAGAGAATGGGGGGGGGCAAAAAGGCAAATACTGTATTTTAAAATACCTTACAATGGAAAAGCTCAACGATAAGAGAAGTAGATAGAATAGTCTGACAAACCCAAACCCAGATATTATTTAAGAATTGCCTGAAACTTGGGAAAAAAAACTTTTTTGGCACTGGGGATTGAACCTGGGGGCATTCTACCTCCGAGCTATACCCCCAGCCCTATTTTTTATTATTTTGAAACAGGGTCTCACTAAGTTGCAGAGGGCCTCACTAAGCAGCTGAGGCTGGCCACGAAACAGGATCCTCCTTTCTCAGCCTCCAAAGTACTGGGATTACAAGCGTGCGCCACCATGCCTGGCTGGAACGAAACTTTAAGGAAGACGGAAACTCCCAATTTGTTGAGGACTCCTGAGTTGTAAGTTACCAGCACCCTGGGCCTGCCCCTCTCCAGCCCTTTAAAGTATAGTCCTTTAATATAAACCCTGAGAATGTAATGGAAAGACTTTTTTAACTGACAACAATAATTATACATATTTAGGGAGTACAGTGTGGTAATTCAATACATATATACAATGTGTAATGATAAAATCAGGATAGTCAGCATTTCTATTCCTTAAACATTAACAATTCTTTTTGTTAGGATCCTGAGAACTACTCCCTTCTAGTCTTTTATAAAATATATGATAAAAGTGTTGAAAACTCTAGTCATCCTACTGTGTCATAGGAAACTAGAACTTATTCCTCTTACCTAACTGCATTTTGGTACCCATTACCCAACTCGCCTCCACCTCCCCTCTCCCTACGCGTCCAGGCCTCCAGTCACCACCATTCTGTTTTCTATGAGATCGGCTTTTTTAGCTTTCATATATGAGGACATGTGGTATTTGTCTTTCTGTGCCTGGTTTGCTCCATTTAATATAGTGTCCTCCAGTTCCATCAATATTTCCCCAAATGACAGGATTTCATCCTTTTTATGTCTGAATAATATTGCATGGTATATATGTATCACATTTTCTTTATCCATCCATCAGTGGACACCTTGGTTGATTCCATATCTTGGCTAATGTGAATAATGCTGCAGTAAACTTGGGAGTACGGTATCTCTTGATATACTGATTTTATTTCCGTGTGTGTGTGTGTGTGTTGTGGCACTGGGGATTGAACCCAGGGGGGGTTCTACCTCCGAGCTACACCCCCAACCCTGTTTTTTGTTCTTTATTTTGAAACAGGGTCTCACTAAGTTGCGGAGGGCCTCACTAAGTAGCTGAGGCTGGCTGTGAACTTGCAATCCTCCTGTCTCAGCCTCCCAAGTGTGTGCCACCACGCCCGGCTGTGTGTGTTTCTCTAGACGTTAACCCCAGGGGAATTCTACTTCTTTTTTTTTTTTTTTTTTTTTTT
>PVJS01016371.1:0-17455 GCA_004027185.1 Glis glis
TCATATTGCGAATAACAGAAAAGAAAGAAAGAGCGATCAAGAATAAGGGAATGCTCTGGGCAATGTAGAATGCTAGGATATTTTAAAGTATGATTTGAATGCTAGATAGCTTAGCAAGGAGACCTTTCCTGCATTTTTCTTTTTTTTTCCTGTGTTCGGAATCACCCAACCCAAGGTCTCTTGCAGGCTAGGCAAGAGTCATGCATGATTTCTTACTCTCTTCTTCCACTAGCTGAATATTCTGAAAAAAAAAATGAAGAAAATTGAAAATAAATTAAAACAGAGTCATTTTATATTCTGAATGAAAGTAAAAGGGGGGAAAATTAAGACAAAACTAGTGAGGCCAAAGGACTTGTACACACAGATGTGGGAAAAGAAAATACCGTTCATTGTCATGGCCGCTGCTCGGAGCTTGGTTCAATTAGTCATTTGCATGATCTCAACTTATCTGTGGGTTGTGAAAAAGATGATCCCATCAAAATGGAGAGTAAGCTAATGATTCGTAGAGTCTAGAGAGAGCAGGATGGAGAGAGAGAGGGCGGCAGGCTGATCAGTGGGTGCAAAAGTAGAGTTAGATAGGAGAAATGAGTTCTCGTATTTTATTATACAGTAAGGTGATCAAAAATGGCATGTATAGTGCCCTGCATGTTTCAAAAAAGTGAGAAGGAAGGATTTGAATGTCTTCACCACAAATACATGATAAATGTTTGAGCAGATAGATACAGAAGACACAGTTTTCGAAACATAACCATTACCCCATTCATATGGGCCATGTTCATGTGACAATTAGAAATTTCTCTTGCAGCTGGGTGTGGTGGCGCACGCTTGTAATCCCAGTACTTTGGGAGGCAGTGACCGGAGGATCCGGGTTCGCGGCCAGCCTCAGCTCTCTCACTCTCTCTCTCTCCCTGTCTCTCTCTCTCTCTCTCTCTCTCCTTAGTGAGGCCCTCTGCAACTTCGTGAGACCTGGTTTCAAAATAAAGAATAAAAAATAGGGCCGGGGGCATAGCGCAGAGGTAGAACACCCCTGCGTTCAATCCCCGGTACCGCAAAAAAAAAAAAAAAAAGAAATTTCTTTTGCAATTTTAGAGCTAGAGCATTTTTTGGGGGGAAAGTTCAGGAAAAGCCATAGTAAATTAAATTTCACATACAAATTTAAAATTTCTATGAATCTTTAAGTGTTTGGTATAGGAGCCCAGTGTATGGGGGGCTGCTTGGGACTTTTAAAAGTAGACTATTGTAGTTTCTTTTTGTGGTGGGACGACTCAGGCAGCGTGAACATGACAATGATTTATTAGAAGTTTTTGCTTTCAGTCTGATATAATTAATATGATATTTCAGCTTCCTTTCAAGAAATGGTGTGTTTCACTCCAGGTCTCAGTACACAGGAGCTGAGCGGTTCATTTAGTGGCTGAAATGATCATATTTGATTTCACTTATTTGCTTCCAAAATACAGGCGCAAAAAAAAAATGGCCGGGCGTGGTGGCGCACGCTTGTAATCCCAGTACTTTGGAAGGCAGAGACCGGAGGATCCGGGTTCGCGGCCAGCCTCAGCTCTCTCTCTCTCTCTCTACCTAGTGAGGCCCTCCGCAACTTCATGAGACCCAGTTTCAAAATAAAGTATAAAAAAATAGGGCCGGGGGCATAGCACGGAGGTAGAACGCCCCTGCGTTCAATCCCCGGTACCGCAAAAAAAAAAAAAAAAAAAAATGGCCCCAAGGTTCTGTTACTATCAACTCTTTCCTTTAGCTAAGAAATAAAAGCAATACATGTTTATAACTGGCATTCATTCGTTGCTTTATTAGAGTTCTCAATATTAATTTGACTTGACTAAAACACAAGACTTCCAGAATCAGAGATTCCGTTGGCTCGATACAACAGAAAGATTCAATAGTTAATAAATATTCAGATTTAAGGAATCCCAGAATAAAATTTCCAAAATTTTATAAAATATTTAAAACTAGGTATATTAAAATGTATTCCTCACCCACAACCTCCACTCTTATGCATAACTGCAGAAAAGATAGAAATCATACGGGGAAGAAAAAAGAGGAAATGAGAATTGCTTAGAGCATAAAGCGTATGCTTTTTTGATAGTTAAAATGGCATGTATAAGCCAGGCATGATGGCACACTCCCATAATCCCCGTACTTGGAAGACTAAGACAGGAGGATCACAGGTTCAAGGACAGCCTCAGTAAGTAGTGAGACTCTCAGCAAACTAGTAAGACCTTGCTTCCAAATAAGAAATAAAATTGGGCTGGGGGTGTAGCTTGGAGGTACAATGCCTCTGGCTTCAATCCCCAGTACCAAAATAAAATAAAATAAAATAAAAATACAATACAATAAAATAAAAAAACAAAATAAAATAAAATAAAATAAATAAAATAAAACAAAACAAAACAAAATAAAATAAAATAAATAAAATAAAATAGAGCTGGGGGGTATAGCTTGGAGGTAGAACGTTCCTGGGTTCAATCCCCAGTAAAACACACACACACACACACATACACACACACACACACAATGGCACGTGTAGAATATTTAAATCTTGAGTATAAAATTGTTCATGAAATAAATAAATCCTGATTGTTCATTGATAATCTTTAGCAACAGGTACATGAGCCAGCAACTACATATCTATTTACAAAAGTTCTTCCTTCTGCATGTTGATATAAAAAGTGACCGTGTAGGACATATAAACGTAGACAGGTACATTTCTTAAAGCAGCACGCGGCTTGGGGAAGTGCTTGGGCTTACATCTGCCTCAGCCTGCCTCTGAGGGTATAGTCTTTTGCAGTCCTAGGTAGGCGTAGGAAGCGCTATTTAACTTTCTTCTCCTTCTTCTCCTTCCTTCTCCTTCCTTCTCCTTCCTTCTTCTCCTTCTTCTCCTTCTTCTCCTTCTTCTCCTTCTTCTCCTTCTTCTCCTTCTTCTTCTTCTCCTTCTTCTCCTTCTTCTCCTTCTTCTTCTTCCTTTTTTTTGCAGTACCAGGGATTGAACCCAGGGGCATTCTACCACAGAACTATACCCCCAGCCCTATTTTTTATTCTTTATTTTGAAACAAGGGTCTCACTAAGTTGCAGAGGGCCTAAGTAGCTTTGACTGGCTGCGAACCCAGATCCTCCTGTCTCAGCCTCCCAAGTGCTGAGATTACAAGGGTAAGCCACCACACCCGGCTTAACTTTCTACCCTGAGCAGCCTTTAGGCCTTGACTTCTCACCCAACGAACACCCTTCCCTGCCCCCTTGTGGTTGCCAAAGGTAAAGGCCAAGTTTATCAATCCAGGTCACCGGCCCTGAGTCCTGTATTCTAATGGTTTTTTTATAGCTACACCAGCTTCAGCTTTTAGGTAGGTTTGTCACAACGCTCTGCCATTGTGCTACAATTCATCCGCTGCAATGCACTGACGCATGTTTCAGCAATGGAGTGGAGCGCAGGAACAAACCAGCCCATATATGACATCTTGCTCTACGACAAAGGCAACCCATCCAATTGCTGGGGAAAAAGGGGAATGAATCAACAAATATCACTGAGCAATTGGTTTGCCCAACAGAAAAGAATGGAACCCTATTCCTATTTTACACCCTATATAAAGTGTTATTGCAGAGGGATCAAAGATTTAAGTGTAGACTTCCATTTCAAGTTGTTGGAGAGGTCATGTCTCTTAATGAAAGCAACTAATAAAACAAAAATATTTTAGCTATACTTTTTTTTTGGTATAGCACTTGGGATTGAACCTAGGGTTATTCTACTTCTGAGCTATACCCCTAGCCCTTTTTATTTTGAAACTAGGTCTCGCTAGGTTGCCGAGAGTCTCGCTAAGTTGCTATGGTTGACTTCGAACCTGTGATCCTCCTGTCTCAGTCTCCCAAGTACTGGGATTACAGGTGTGTTCTACCATACCCAGCTTTAGCTCTTCCTAAAAGCAGAAGAGCAATGACAAGATAATTAAGAGCAACATTGCCAGAATGAATGGGACACTGAATTCAGGAGAGCAAAGTAGAACATCAGGACTGTAATTCTGGTGAGATTTGCATATCCTGGGGCACTTATCTCTAACCTTGACAGCTGAGGGGGTAGAGAAAGGGCATTAACTGACTGGATGAGAGGCCAAGGATAAGACCTGGCCCAAGGCAGGAAGTCCACTAAAGGGATTCCTCACATCAGTTTGGAACCCGGGAGGCTGTGCACTCAGAAAAGGGTTAAACGAATGTTGGCCGGCACTTTCCCCACCCAGGGGACTGAACAGAAAAGGAAGAGTGTCTGATCTCCCTTGACATAATGTTCTCCAGATCCTTACATTTTCTTGCATTATGTTAAGTGAGATCAGCCAATCACAAAAAAAGAAGGGACATATGTTTTCATTAATATGTGCAACCTAGGGAGTAGTGGGGACACACAAGGGACTCCGGTTGATAATGGAGAACCCTCAGTGGGGCAAGGGAAGTGGTACAAGGGAAGGGGGAGGGCAAGAACGAAGCGAATCAGTGGAATTACTATCATAAACAATGTGTATGTGTGAGAATATACCAACATCATTCTCGGTACTTCATACGGGTAGGGGGAGGCAGGGTGGGGGGACACTAAGAGCTGTGTGCATGTATGTTAACATCAAATAGATATTCACTGTGATGTGAGACTCCACTGCACCAATAAAAGCATGTTGAAAAAAAAAAAAGAAGAGGAAGAGTAGGACAGTTTTCAATGAATAATCCATGAGCAAATGTTGTCCTGGGTTGATTCTCACAGAGTTTTGAAAGTGGGCTTCCATATCCAATGTGGACAAGGGACCTGAGACTGAATTATCTTGAGGCCCTGGCGCTACGATGTCCCTAGGCACAGTAGAAGCAAATGTGGCCTCTGAGCCCATAGTCTTAAAAGGCCCTCTCCCCTAAGACACATGACTGCCACCCGCCAGAAAACAAATGTGACAAATAGAAGAATTTCAGGTATCTGCCAGGTGCGTGGTAGCCCTTTTAGATGTGGCACTTGTGTGCACAACCTGGGAAACTTTGCTTCCTGCATCCCCAAAAGGGACATTTGTTGAATGGGTATTAAAAAGAACATATGAGCCGGGCGTGGTGGTGCACGCTTGTAATCCCAGTACTTTGGGAGGCGGAGACAGGAGGATCCGGGTTCGCGGCCAGCCTCAGCTCTCTCTCTCTCTCTCTCTCTCTCTCTCTCTCTCTCTCTTTCTTTCTCTGTCTCTGTCTCTGTCTCTGTCTCTCTCTCTCTACTTAGTGAAGCCCTCCACAACTTCGTGAGACCCGGTTTCAAAATAAAGTATAAAAAATAGGGCCGGGGGTGTAGCGCGGAGGTAGAACCCCCCTGGGTTCAATCCCTGGTACCGCAAAAAAAAAAAAAAGAGCATATGATGGTTTAGGGACTGAAGGAATTTACAATCTTAAGAGATGAATGTGCTGACAATGATTTAATGGTTGACTCAACGAAGGTAAGAGATAAAGGACACTCACACAAACTTCACCAGGCCGCTCACCAACCTACTGGCTTTTGCACCCAAACACTTTGCTCTCTTGCTGCTGCGGGTGAGTGCGCATGTTCTTGTCTGAAGGATGATCTTCCAACGGGTGTCCCAATCTATGGCCCAGCTATTATTTCCTCTGGGTCTTATGTCGTCAATTTCCCCCTTTATATGAGATCCATCATTCTTATCAAAATTTAAAAACGCTGTTATCTCTTGCATCCTGGGAAAGCAAGCCATCTGTCCCCTACACCTCAGAATTCCAGGAAGACATCAACTGTATCTAATTTTGTTTGTTCTTATAGGTTTTTTGGGGGGGTACAGGAGATTGAACCCAGGGGCATTCTACCTCTGAGCTACACTCCCCAGCCCTATTTTATTCTTTATTTTGAAACAAGGTCCCTGCAATCCTCCTGTCTCAGTCTCCCAAGTACTGGGATTACAAGTGTGTGCCACCACACCCAGTTTGTTCTTATAGTTTTTTTTTTTTCGGTACCGGGATTGAACGCAGGGGCGTTCTACCTCCGCGCTACGCCCCCGGCCCTATTTTTTATGCTTTATTTTGAAACCGGGTCTCACGAAGTTGCGGAGGGCCTCACTAAGGAGTGAGAGAGAGAGAGAGAGAGAGAGAGAGGGAGAGAGAGAGCGAGAGCTGAGGCTGGCCGCGAACCCGGATCCTCCGGTCTCTGCCTCCCAAAGTACTGGGATTACAAGCATGTGCCACCACGCCCGGCTGTTCTTATAGTTTTTAAAAACTCACTCCCATCTGACTTTTGGTCCCACCTGCTCCACCAAAACTTTTGTTAAGGTTCCCAGGACTATTTATGTTTTTATTTTTATTTTTATTTTCATTTTCATTTTTATTTGTGTGTGTGTAGTATTGGGGATTGAACCTAGGGGCATTCTCCCTCCGAATTACACCCCTAGCCCATTTATGTTTTTGTTTTGAAACAAGGTCTCACTCAGTTGCTGAGAGTCTCGCTATGTTGCTGAAGCTGGTTTCAAACCTGTATTCCTCCTGTCTCAGCCTCCCATGTAGTCATTGTTGCTCATCTCCATGCTCCACGGCTAGTCCTTATCCTCGACCTGTCCCCATGCACCTGCCACAGGTGATCACTCCCTCCTTCTGGAAGCACTTTCCTCACTGGGCTTCTAGATCATTCTGTCTGTGGTTTTGTTTGTTTGTTTGTTTTACCCATTTCATTGGATTCTCTTCCTCAGTCTCAGTTGCTCCTTCACTCCCCCCCAACCTCTAAACCTTGGATATGCCCTAGAATCCTTGAGTATCTGATTTTCCACCTCCCTACACTCAATCCTTGATGATTTCGTCCACTGGAAGGTTTGACTACCATCCATATGCCAGGCATGCACACATTTACACCTGAACCCAGGTAGCTCCTCTGAATCCATTAAACCACTGGACTCCTCCATTTGGATGTGTACTAGACTAACCTACGGAGATTTCTATCACCCACCTAACCATTTCTGCAAAATCCCAACTGCATCCTTCAACTACTGGCATGGCATTATTAATTCTTCCCCTTCTCTCATAATCCATGTCCCATCTATCTTCATAGACTGGCATCAGTGTTCCCTGTGTAGTGTCTACATGGCATTTTCTTGGATTATTTCAGTATACGCCAAAGTAGACTCCAAATTGTTCTCCTTCTCTTCTAGAGTTTGAATTCTTCTTTTTTTTTTCATGTAGTACTGGGGGGATTGAACCCAGGGGCATTCTACCTCCCAGCTACACCTCCAGACCTATTTATTTATTTATTTATTTATTTATTTATTTATTTATTTATTTTGTGGCACTGGGGATTGAACCCAGGGGCATTCTACCTCTGAGCTACACCCCCAGCCCTATTTTTTTTATCCTTTATTTTGAAACAGGGTCTTACTAAGTTGCAGAGGGCCTCACCAAGTAGCTGAGGTTGACTGCGAACCCGGATCCTCCGGTCTCAGCCTCCCAAATACTGGGATTACAAGCATGTGCCACCATGCCCGGCTTATTTTGTTTTGAAACAGGGTCTTGCGAGGTTATTGAGAGTCTTGCTATTTGAAACAGGGTCTTGCGAGGTTGCTGAGAGTCTTACTACTTGTTGAAGCCATCCTCCAACCTGCAATCCTCCTGTCTCAGCCTCCCAAGTACTGGGATCACACATGTGTGCCATCATGCCCAGCTGGTGTCTGTTCTTAATCCTGAAATTAGGAGGGTACTTCTTAAATGGAAAACAGATCATGCCCCTCCTCTGCTCCAAACCCTCCAACGACTTCTTGTTTCACTGAGAGTAAAAGACAAAGTCTTAACTCCTAAGTGTCTATGACCTGTGCTTGATCTCAACTTCCACTTGGGAACTCTAGTGGAGCCCCGATTGAACTCTAGTTGGAGACCTGATGCTGCTGGGGAGGCAGGCATGCTTCCACCTCAGGGCCTCCATGTGTCCTTCTCCCTGGCCTAAAGTAATCTTCTTCTAGACTTCCGCATGCTCCATTTCCTTGCTTCCCTTGTTTCGATATCAACTTCTCAGTGAGGCAACCTATTATAAAATGGCAAATCCCCCTCCCAGTACTACCAACTTCCCATACCTTGCTTTATTTTATCAACAATATTTACCAATGTATAACACAAAAGATCATTTACTTATTCATTTTTAGTCCTTTAACACTTAAAAATGTACCTGTTTTGTTCCTGGATGCTTCTCCAGCTCCTAGAGGGATGTCCAAAAAAAAAAAAATAGCAGATGATATTATATATATATCATATACTATATAGAGAGAGTATATATCCATATGTGTGTGTGTTCAATGAATCAATTGCATTGCTTTCCATAAATTCTAAGTGTTCTAGAGTTTGTAGAAGAGAGAGACAAGTAGTAGCCAGGGAAGTAAAGGGAATTTGAAGAGACACAATCCCTGCTTGTATTTCACACGCCATATGTGGTTGAGACCAAGCAGAAAGAAAAACACCCACCTTGGATGGCAGGGATGGAAAGTAGGCAGAATTTAGAAGAGACTGTTTCCCTTCAGAATAAGAGTCATGGCTTCTAGTCATCACTATTTTGGGGTAAAACATAAGTATCCTTTTGCTCTTTTGCAACTGAGATTCCAATCCCCCATCAAGCATGTCTTGAGAACTGGTTTTTTCCAAAGGTTTTATTTCCATGATAAATCAGACCATAAACTAGCTAGCTGTGGGGGAAAGTTAGAGTTGTATACCCACACCTGGGGTTTTCTCTCTTTTTTATTTTTCTTCTACAATAATTGTACCTTACTCTTTGGTAAACACATAGGCCCATGAAATAAGAGCTGTAATGGCATTTTCCCTTTGAAACTAGGTGCAGCGATTAAATTCTGACCAATGGGATAGACGGGAAATCTCACATAAGATTTCTGGAAGACAGTGTTGAACTGAGGGAGGGTCATGCCCTTCTGCATCCTTTTACAGCTCCATGCTGTCCAGAATGCAAGGTGATGGCTGGGGCTCCAGAAGCCATCTTGGACCATGAGGTAGTGGTCAGTTATAGAAAACAACAGAGCGACACCATAGAAAGAGCTCTAGGATCCGGGTGTGGTGGCGCACGCTTGTAATCCCAGTACTTGGGAGGCTGAGACAGGAGGATCTGGGTTCGCAGCCAGCCTCAGCTACTTAGTGAGGCCCTCCGCAACTTAGTGAGACCCTGTTTCAAAAATAAAAGAATAAAAAATAGGGCTCAGGGTGTAGCTCGGAGGTAGAATGCCTCTGGGTTCAATCCCCAGTATCAAAAAAAAAAAAAAAGAAAGAAACCTAAGATCCCTCATCATGGAGAAGCTGCAAGCCAGCTTCCAGCTGTCTACTTGTACTTCATATGAGCACTGATATGATTTAAGCCACTGATGATCGGGATTTCTGTCCTTTGCTATCAGACAGATTACTAAAACAGATGACCATAGTATTTGCTATCAGTAAATACTCCAGTTATCCTACAGATGAAATCTCTTCTCTCAGATGTCATATAAAAATATATGATAATGGGTTGGGGATGTAGCTTAGTAGCAGAAAACTAGCTTAGCATATATGAGGCCCTAGGTTCCATCACCAGCAAACTCCCACCAAAGGACAAATTAGAACATTAACATTTTGATTTCTGGCACTATAAAAAATGTATATACTGCAAAAAATATATATATATGGTATACACACATATATCATGTGTATGTAAAATATATAATATAAAATATACGATGTCTATGTAATTTATTAAATAGATGAGTATATTACATGTAAACTTATATATGCTATATCATGATTATAATATATTATATACACATAGATATATATCACATGCATGAAACAGCCAGTAAAACACAGTTACTAACTGTTATAGTCAGATATAGAATGTCCCCTAAAGAGCTCATTTATTAATACTCAGGGTTGATATACTTAAGTCAAGAGGGTCTTAATCTCATCAGTGGATAAATCCATTGTAATGGATTTACTGGGTGGTAACCTGCTGGGATGAGCCTGGAGCTTTCATGGAATTTGGTGAAAAGGCTCTGTATATATCAATCTGGGAGGTTGCAATATTTTAGCAACCTGAGTGTGTTTAAAATTGAGGAACTTTTCCCTGCCAACTTCCCCTTCCTGTGAAAAGAATGTTGTAAGCGGGAGGCAGGGTGAGGCCCTTTGATATTCATCTATATGATTTAGGACAAAGTAATTCCACTGCAGGGTAGAAGGGAGATATGTAATTGTAGGCAAAATCAGACAACCCCGTTGTTGCATGGATCCCAAGTTCATTAAATAGAAAACCCAGGGCATTTATTACCATGTTCAAAGAGGCGGGACCCTGGGCTTCTGGATCTGATGAGATGGTGATGTGAGTCTGACCCCGCTGGGCCCTGAGGAGAGCTGAGAACGCAGCCTACAGAGCAGAAGGAATGGCACTCAGCGATGAGCACTCAGCACCACACACACTTCCTGAGTCTAAATGCAGGCACACCTGAAGCCGGTGCGATCTGGGGACATTTTAATATTAAAAGAATAATATCAGCCAGGCATAACGGTACATGCCTGTAATCTCAGTACTTGGGAGGCTGAGACAGGAGAATCACAACCTTGAGGTCATCCTTAGCAACTTAGGAGACTCTCAGCAACTTCATGAGACCGTGTTTCAAAATTTAAAAAAAATAATAAAATAAAATTGGGCTGGGGATGTGACTCAAAGGTAGAAAACCCCTAGGTTCAATCCTCAGTACCACAAAATAATAATAGCAACAATCATCATCATCATCATCATCAACCCCTTTCCTTTTAATTTAACTTGGGTTGATTTTCTTCTGTCTACAACTGAGAGAGTCCAACCTGACACCATGAGGAGGAATTTCAGCCCCACAGAGGCATCAGGAAAGAGCATTATAGAGCTGAACGGGCCCAGGTGAGGAAGTACAGGCTCCTTCTCCCTGCAAGTGCTATGAATGGCACAGGTTGCCCCCGTGAAGAAGATGTTGTCCAGATGTGGAACAGAGAGCTGCAGGTGTTCTTCAATGAATCTTCCCATGCACGGATAGGACTTGGGGGAATTATCTTTAAGCTATTTCGTGGCTATGACTTTGCGTCTTGCTTCTCTCATTTTGAGAGGGGAACGATATTAGTTAAAAATAAAATACTCACCAATGAGAAAGGACACAACTATGTTTCATCTCCCTCTATCTACACATTACAGCGGATCATCCTATATTCAGTGATGAAACCTTTTGTGTTCAACACTTTCAACTGCTGGAGACCAAATCTTTCACTTGGGTTATGCATCAGCATGTTTAAACATTAAAATCTGGCTGGGCACAGTGGCACAAGCTTGTAATCCCAGTACTTAGGAGACTTGGGAGGCTGATATAAGAGAATCACAGGTTCAAGGCCAGCCTCAGCAACATAGCGAGACCCTCAACCACTTAGTAAGATCCTGTTTCAAGAAAATAAAAGGGGCTGAGGGGTGAAGCTCAAAGGTAGAATGTCCAAGTGCCCCTAGGTCCAATCACTAGTACAAGAATAAAAGAGAAATCATTAAAATTTGTATATTTATGAAGGCAATATTTAAAAGATTTGAAATAAATGTTCCCATTATCTATTTAAGAAAGACAAATCAAGTTTGATAGTCTTATATTTTCCCATAAAATAATTGTTTCATTTAGCTAACCTTTTGACACATTTTTGGATGTTCTTTAAAGATTAAGAGTATTTAAATGTGCATAAGGTTTTCATATCTAGAGTGACCAATGAAAGGACCTTAGAAGCATATTGCCAAAATATACAAAGTTCAGCTTCTCTTTCTATATATCCCATTTCTGTGGACATTATTGAGAATTATTTGTCCTTTATTCAAGGTTGAATTGCTTCCTTGCCTATGTCCAGTCATGCTTTCTCTCTTGGGGGCTACATAAGGAGATGCTGAAGTCTTTAGGCTTAGATCAATAACGTGGCCACTTGTAAGTGAATTGGATATTTCACTCAACCTCAATTTTCTCATTTTGGAAAAGGAATAATTGCAAGGAATATAGCAAAGGAGTCGTAGCAACCTTCTGGGGAGCTGAGATGTTGGTATGAGTGGACCCACGCAGGGTAGTTAAAATGTTCATGAACATTGTAAACACCCAGCACCTGCAAGGATGAGTATTCCTTTATCCATTCAGCCAATATTGAGTCTGGACTATAGAATGCGTGAGTGTGATGAGTGGTAGGGATACTAGTGTACACCAGACAGACATGCTTCCTTCTAAAAGAGAGTTCACAGTAAATCTCATGAGGAAGGTAATCAAAAAAAGTGGTCAAAGCTGTGAAGGGAGGCATGGAACTAGGAAGCCCTCAGTGAGAACACAGAAACCATCTGGGAAGGGCGGACTGCTTCAGAGAAGTATGTGATAAAATGCTTTAGAAAGAAAACAGTTCAAATACCACTATGGCAATATATGAAGGTATTACTGCCAATTTCACCAGCATGTGCGGGAAGGAAGGAGTAGGAAGCAGGGCAGGGTGTGGATGGAAATATACCAATAACTGTGTGTGCCTGTATGTTTTTACCATATTAAACCTCACGAAGGTGTATAATTGCAATGCACTGATAAAGTAATTTTAAAATATATAACTCTAAATCTGAAGTATAACAGTTGGCCACATAAAAGGGCAGTGATGACAATAAAAGGCGAAGAAAACTAGCAATTGAGATAAAGGAGAGTCAGAGAACAGCCCGAGAACTGGGAGGTGTTCAAGAGTGTATTGCTAATTATGGGCACTGGAATAGAGTGGACTGTAGAGATAGGGAGATAAGCAGGGGCCAGATCATAGCCAGCATCATGCCCAGGGGTATCTTCATCCTGAGGAAAACCTGTAGATGTATCTCAAGCCAAGAGTGAGTCAACCTTAAGCATCATCTTATACAAAAGCATTTTATTCCTCTAGTAGAAGGAAAGAGAGGGGAACTGGAAAGGGGAAATTAAGAATTTGATAGAATAATTAAAAACTCACTGAATAATTAGAAGGTAAGAAAAAGAGAAGAAAATGAGGAGGAAAAAGGAAAAAAAACCAGAAGATTGACCAAGAAGGTCCAACTTCTAAGAGGAGTGAGAGAACCAGAGATGAAAAAAAGAAAAAGAAAATAGTTAACAAAGATTTGCACAAAGGTTTTACGCAGAATTGCACAGAATGAGTTTTTAGAGTAAAAGTCATGAACATATGTTTTGCATTTCACTTTATTTATTTATTTATTTATTTATTTATTTGCAGTACCAGGGATTGAACCCAGGGGCATTCTACCTCTGAGCTATACCCCCGGCCCTGTTTTTTATCCTTTATTGAAACCAGGTCTCACAAAGTTGAGGAAGGCCTCACTAAGTAGCTGAGGCTGGCCACGAACCCGGATCCTCCGGTCTCTGCCTCCCAAGTACTGGGATTACAAGCGTGCGCCACCACGCCCGGCTTTGCATTCCACTCTAAACAAAGTAGATGCACATTAAGGTTTCAGGGCACCAAAAATAAAGAAAACATCCTAAAAAGCTTTTGGAAAAAAATAAACATAGCAAGTCTCACGTAAAGAGAGGCCATACTTGAGCTTACTGGGAGCTAGATTACAGAAGAAATGTCTTCAAAATTCTGAAAAGAATTTCTAAACCTGTAATTGTAAGTCTCGCCAAATCATCAGGAGGTGTAATAGTAGAATCAAGATATTTTCAGACCTGTCCTCTCTCAAAAAATTACCTGCCATATGTCTTTTTCCAGGAAGCTCTTGGCATCACACCCTGAGGCAGTAATCCATAAAAAAGGAATATAAAGGATTTATGAAATACGCAACCAGTGAGTAGAACTCCCAGGATGGTGGCGAATAAAAGTCTTAGAAAGACGCCTGGTGTCATTGACCTCATCAATATTGTCTGCAGGTAAAGTTTTCCAAGGAATGAACACACACACACACACACACACACACACACACACACACACATTCCAAGCTCATAGATTATAGCGGAGTATACTGAGAGAAGTTATATAGTTCTTGTCTGAAAAATATTTAAAGCTGAATAAGTGGCGGTTATATAGAAGGAAACACAAAGAAGTAAAGTACAGGCAACTATTAATAGTTGAGTAAGTGTTAACAGCAGGGTATAAAAATCTACCAAGCAGAACATGCAATCTTTTATTTTCCTTTTACTTTACTTTTATTGGTGCATTGCAGTCTTACATCCTAAGGAAGTTCGGAGTGATTGGGACACACATGCACACAGCACTTGGTGAGCTTCCCCCCCCAACCCTATCTCTGGCTCCCTTTTCAGTCCCTCCCCTTCCCTGTAGATGGTATTCAGATTGGCACTGGTAATTTTGTATCTATACAAAAGTACTGAATGGCTCAGTCATGAGTAATAATACGCCTAGTAATTAAAAGGCACACACTGAATATTGATTTAGCCAAAACTCCTGGGAGCAAGAAAGAGAAAGAAGATAATGATTCCATGGGGCAATGAGTTCATTCCTATTCAGCTATTGAAGAAAAAAGAATGCCGGTCATGGCGGCGCATGCTTGTCATCCCAGTGCTTGGGAGGCTGAGACAGGAGGATCACAGGTTCAAGTCCACCCTCAGCTACTTAGTGAGGCCCTCTGCAACTTAGCAAGACCCTGTTTCAAAATAAAGAATAAAAAAATAGGGCTGGGGGTGTAACTCAGAGGTAAAATGCCCCTGGGTTCAATTCCCAGTACTGCAAAAAAAAAAAAAAAGAAAAGAAGATAGAAATAGAATGTACACAATTTTAAAATTAAAAAAAATATGTAAGTATGTTCCTTAGAAACGATTCAAAACCACTATAGTGGTTGCATCTGTCGACTAGGAATTAGGGGTGAGGATGCATGGGACAAGAAACAGCTGGTTTTCATTAGAACCTTTTTAGTACTCTTCAACTTTTAAAAAAACTTTTTATTGTGAATTATAACATCCATACCGAAGACTGCATAAAACACATTCAGACAGTTTAACAATATAATAAATGTCTGTGTAGCCACCACCCAGGTAAAAAAGACCACTGGCATCCCCCAGCAGCCCCTGCTTCCCAGCCATGCGGCCTCTTCCACCTCCCAGCCTCTGCAGGAAACATCAGCCTGACCTTTGTGATAGTAACAGGCTCAAGCTACTGATGGTTTTGACTGTTTGGATTTACTTAAACAAAATTTTTATGTACAAAATTTACAAAATAAGCGTTTGTATTCACTTAAAATTCAAATTTTAAAATGCAATATATATATTTTTGCAGTACTGGGGATTGAACCCAGGGGCATTCTACCTCCGAGCTATACCCCAGCCCTCTTTTTCATTCTTTATTTTGAAATAGGGTCTCACTAAGTTGCAGAGGGCCACACTAAGTAGCTTAGGCTGGCCACGAACCTGGATCCTCTGGTCTCAGCCTCCCAAGTACTGGGATTATAAGCGTGCGCCACCAATGCAATATTTTGATCATACAAATTAAAAAAAATTGGATTTATACAACCTATGTTATAAAGAAGGATTGAGAACAATGGCTCTTCTAAATTGATATTTTCATAAGGAAAAAATGGATTATTATTTACTTCTCTCAGATGCTTGGAAATATACCTTTCTGTGTGAATAGCAAGCAATGGCTACAGATCTATACAAGGAGTACTTTTATTTATGCAACAGTAATGATCAAGGTTTGTTTTTAAAATGTAAGTTTAAGTTGGGCCTGGTGGCACACGCCTGTAATCCTGATACTTGGGAGGCTAAGACAGGAGGATTGCAGGTTTGAGGACAGACTCAAGAACTAAGCGAGGCTCTTAGCAACTTTGCAAGACCCTGTTTCCAAATTAAAAAATAAATAAATAAATAGGACTGGGGGTGTAGTTCAGAAGTAGAATGCCCTGGGGTTCAATTCCCAATACCACACAAAAAAGTAAGTTTAACAGTAATTCCAAATGGACACATAATTAAAAGGAAAAGATGATTCTAAGAATGAAGACAAACTAATGGTAAAGACAAGTCACTTTAAAAACAAAAGGAATCACATTTAACATTTTCGTCCATACCACAAATATGGTATTTTAAAGCAGTGGTTTTCACCAGGGCAAATATCAAGGTTGATCGTGGCTATTTTTAAATGATTCCAGTAAAAACTATCCTTTTCACCAGAGAAGATAAATTCCAATCTCAGGAACGAGAAGATGGTAACACGTATACATGTTTTATTTTATTATTTGTATTTTTTTAGTCCTAGGGATTGAACCCAGGGGTATTCTACCAGTGAGCTACACCCCTAGCCCTTTTGATTTCTTTCTTTTTTTTTTTTTTGAAACAGGTTCTCACTATGTTAACATGCATTGGCCTTGAACCTGCGATCCTCCTGTCTCAGCCTCCCAAGTAGCTGTTTGCTTACCACCCCTGGCTGCATGTATTTATACATTTTAACGAATAAACAATAAACAACAGCCAAGGTGATATCACAAACACTTTAAGCCATTGTGTCCTGAGACACTCATTCCTCATCCCGATTTACTGCCCCAGACAGAAGTGTTTTATTAACAAATAAAACAGAAAACAAAATGGATTTCAGATAAATGAGGGGAGAGACAAGTGGAATAGTGGAAGGGGATTAGGAGAGGGAAGTGGGGAGGTTAAAAAAGAGAGAGAGAGAGAGGACCAAGGAAGAAAATAATAAAGTTTGAATAATCTATGTGTGTATATAAAGGTATATCTACAAACCTCACTAATATGTACGGGGAGGGAGGAGCGGGGAGCCGGGTGGGATGTGGAGGGATTTACACCAAGTGATTGCACAGCTATGAATGTATTACGTTGGGTCTCACTATGATGTTTCATTACAATGCAACAATAAAAATAAAAATAAATTAAATTAAAGACCCTTTCACCATCTCATGATAGCCATGGTCTTTTTGCCCTCTCTTTTCCTGATATGCTGCCTGTCTCTGTTGCGTGCCCTGGCAAGACCCCAGTGAAGGCTTGCTGGGATCTGCCTACTGTATTTCCTGTCTGGCCCGATTTATTACCTGCCCTGAGCTGTCCTGGCCCAGTGTTAGAAGGTGAGCCACCTCATCGCTACCACTTCTCCACCTTGCCAAGATGGACTCATTGGAACTTATTCTGGGCTGTGGAACAAAATGTAACAGGACATGGTTCCGCCATGAGCGGAGGCCAGGGATGTGGAGAAGGAGCCAACTTGGCGGTGTCCGGAGTGAGTCCTCCCTCCGTTGCTAGGGAGGAGTTTCGTCTTGTGGTCAGAGCACAGCTGGCAGCCATGACTCACAGAGCCTGTTCCTGCTCCTCTGTGACTCACGTTATGACCTTCGACAAGTCCCTCTACCTTCCCGGGTCTCGCTGACCCCATTCTATCTAGTTCTGCAGGTCTCCCTGAGATTTGCCATGTTTGTATTTTGTAAAGAGAGTAAACCTTTCAGGAGAACTTATCCAATTCAGACTTTGAAAGT
>PVJS01016371.1:17555-37679 GCA_004027185.1 Glis glis
TCCTTCCTTCCTTCCTTCCTTCCTTCCTTCCTTCCTTCCTTTCTCCCTTCCTCCCTTCCCTCCCTCCTTCCTTTCCCTTCCTTCCTTCCTTCCTTCCTTCCTTCCTTCCTTCCTTCCTTCCTCTTTTTTGTACTGGGGATTGAACCCAGGGGCATTCTACCTCTGACTACACCCAAGCCCTTTTAATATACTTATTTTGAAACAGGGTGTCACTAAGTTGCTCAGGCTAGACTTAAACCTGCCATCTTCCTGACTCAGCCTCCCAATTCCTCTAAGTGTTTCTTAAGGCTCCTTGGTGACATTTACTGCTGGCCCATTGCTGATCAAGCTCTCCCTGCATGCTGCTCAGTTATCCCTAAGACCTTCTCATTGTCTGCCAAATAAGAACCTAGCTGGGATTGAAGCCTTTCACAGTTGGATCCCAGGCCAGGGTCTCTGTTTTCCTGTCCTGCCATCCCTTGTATTCCTCATCTATATCATGGTTTATGATATAGGTGAGCTGAACTCCTAGCTGCTTTGCAAATCAGTACTATCCCCAGAAGGCAAAGACTTGGTTTTATTTGATCTCAGAGTCTGGGATCAAGCTTAATCCATCATGGATCGTCATTGCTTAGTAAACATTGGCTCAAAGAATAAATGAATGAATGGGTGAATGAGTGGATGGATTCTATTTCCTCCACCCAAAATGTCTTTAAAATATAAACGCTAGGCATGTTTTATGGCCCGTCTCAAATGACACATCCTCTAGAAAGCCGTCTTTGACTCTCCCCATGGGGATGGCTCTCCCTCCATCTTTCCCCGCCTCTCTCTGCTCTGATGACATAATTCCATATATTAAATTTACTTATACAGATCAGAGCACCCATGCCAGAGACTCTTTATGGGAAAGGACAAAATAGCCTTCAACTTTCTGTTTGCACCAGGTAACATTCTAAAAATTATCCCTTGAATCCTGCGTGTGTATGTGAACATGCATGCCCTGGACGTCACAAATCAACATCCTTTCTTGTCAATTGCTCTTCATGTATTGGAACCTCCTGTAATTTGGGATCTCTGAGATTTAAATCAGTATTTTTCTCTTCTATCAAATAAGGAAGTAGGACTGAAGGAGCAGCCTAACTGGAGGTCACGTGACCTGGCATGAGCTCTCTTGAAGTCAAGAGTATTACTAGGATGAAGAAGTATAACCAGACACGGTGGTATGCACCTGTAATCCCAGTACTTGGGAGACTGAGGCAGGAGGACCGCAGATTAGAGGCCAGCTTCAGCAACTTAGCAAGATCCTCAGCAACTTTGTGAGACCCTGTTTCAAAATTAAAAAAGTAAAAAGGACTGGGGGTGGAGCTCAGAGGTAGAATGCCCTTGGGTCTAAGCCCCAGTACCAAAAAAAAAAAAAGATTTTTAAATGTATTACTAAAAATATAATGTACTTTTGGTATCATATATTGTCTGTGCTGTCTGATGTTTTCATTTTATGATAAGTTATTGAGATATTTATATTGTTCACAGGTTTTCATCTTTTGACAATTTCCATCTGCTATTTTTAGGGTCTAAGTCTCCTTAACTACATTAGTAATAAAAATCACAGACCCCCAAAAGGACCTTAGAGATCATGTGCTTTGATCCTTTCATATAATAGAGGAGGAAATTGAGGTTCTGGGAGAGAAATTGGCTCACTCCAGACAACGTAAAATTGGATAAGAACCCCAGCTAAGGTTCTCATTCTTTCGGACAAGCCAGCAAAGCCAAACCTCACGATTTATCAGCTTTTTTTTTTTCTGCATTGCGATGTGCCCTTGATCTTTTTCGTTTTCCTTTCTGTATTTCTTAAGTTTTCATAATTTGGGGGATTAACATTTAATCTTTGGGTTGCAGGGGTGATCCTGCGGGCATCTCACACCGCAGGTCTTAAGAGGCTCCTATTAGTTGCATCTCCATTAAGAAAAGCATTGTCAGATGGAGAGAGAGCGAATCCCGGGTCTGGCTGAAGAAATG
This sequence comes from Glis glis, assembly GCA_004027185.1. Lineage (NCBI taxonomy): Eukaryota > Metazoa > Chordata > Mammalia > Rodentia > Gliridae > Glis > Glis glis. Next base: position 19,551 of record PVJS01016371.1, read on the forward strand.
GGGCTGTCAATGAAAAAAGCAACAGTGTGAATTCTGGCTTTCTTGGAAAGCTCCCCCAGATTGCGGGCCAGATTCGCATCCTCTGTAACTCCACAAGGGAATTCCCAGCAGGCATATATTTTCTTTCCTTGACAAATGTCTCAAATTAAAGAGCAAACAAAGGAAAATGGTCGAAGCACCAAGGGTGTGATATTTTAGGAGACTGAACTGGGTCTTTGGCTCTTCGGAGCTGAACGGGTCACGGTTCTCTATGGGGAGAACATTTGTCCATCAATTTGTATCACATTAGGTCTCTCTCCCAGGGTGATGCTAACAGGCTCATCCATTTATTTGAGGTTTAGTGATGAAATAGATGGATATTTTCACCCCATCCTTACTCTTTTTTTTTTCAAAGTTCCAGCTCTCTTTCATTGCTCCCCATGGTAGGTGAGCCTCTTAAGGGTAGCTTAGCAGAGAAGGCAGAAGCCCCTGGTGTTGACGCATGCTCACGTTAATCATGTCCAGGAAACATAAAGAATCGTGCAGGCAATGCATGCAGCAGAGTTGATACAAGCTGGTGGCATGCTTATGAGCCCTCGAGGCTATGGCGTAGGCAGAGATGTCCTCCCCCCCAAAAAATAAGAAGCATTAATATTCTTACTGCTATATGTGTTCCTATTTGAATTGAAGTGGCTGCATTTAAAATACTAAAGTTTTTTGAAAGTCCCATCTACAAAGGGTCCTTTTGTCTGTGTTAGCAAAAAGAGCGTTACATTTTGCTTAAGCTTATGTTCTGTTTTCTTGGCTCTTTCTCTGCAAGCGGCAAAAGGGTGCTGAAAAAAAACATGCAAGCATGTTTTTTTTTTTTAAATATAAATCCTAAGACTTTTAAAGAGGTGTTGAGAAGAGTAGCCCAGGCATTTAAATTTTTTTTTTTTTTTGCGGTACCCGGGATTGAACGCAGGGGCATTCTACATCCGCGCTACACCCCCGGCCCTATTTTTTATACTTTATTTTGAAACCGGGTCTCACTAAGTTGCGGAGGGCCTCACTAAGGAGAGAGAGAGAGAGAGAGAGAGAGAGAGAGAGAGCTGAGGTTGGCCGCGAACCCGGATCCTCCGGTCTCCGCCTCCCAAAGTACTGGGATTACAAGTGTGCGCCACCACGCCCAGCTCAGGCATTTAAATTTGATGAACGGTAAATTTTGTGATTGACCCGGCATAAGGGATTACAGGTGAAGTATTTCTACCCTGAGAAACTGTCTTTTGCTTTGATATTTGCTTTTAATTGCTGAGGGACTTCATTCATTTCCCTTTCATTTATTCATTAAATACAATGAGAGCCCACTACCTTCTTTTGTGGATATTTGATTTGATGTTTAATTTGTTTTGATTCCATGTTTCTCATCCCCAATTCCACACCTCCCTAGTTAAGATGATCTAATTAAATGAATCTTAATATGCCAGGTGCAGTGGCGCACGCCTGTAATAATTTATACATGGGAGGATGAGACAGGAGGATCGCAGGTTCCAGACCATCCTCAGCAACGTAGTGAGACCCTGTTTCAAAATTAAAAAAAATTAAAAGTACTGGGAGTGTAGCTCAGAGGTAAAAGACTACCCTTGAGTTTCATCCCCAGTGCCAAAAATCAATCAATCAATCAATCAATCAATAATAAATGAAGCTGGCATCGACTTTTTCATTTCTTTTTTTTTTAATATGTTTTTATTGGTGCTAGGAAAACTGGTTATCTACCTGTGGAAAAATGGAGCTGAATCCTTACCTCTCACCCTGCACAAGAGTCAACTTGAGATGGATCAAAGACTTGGAAGTTAGAGCAGAGACTGTGAAATTATTAGAAGAAGCCATAGGTCCAACACTCCATCATATAGGCACAGGTAGAAACTTCCTCAACAAGACCTCCAAAGCACAGGAAATTAAAACAAGAATTAAGAAGTGGGATAGCATTAAACTACAAAGCTTCTACTCATCAAAGGAAACCATCAAGAGCTTAAAGAGAAAGCCTACAGAATGGGAGAAGATCTTTGCAAGCTATCCCTCTGACAGAGGTCTAATATCTAGGATATACAAAGAACTTAAAAGACTTTACACTAAGAAAACAAACAATCCGATCAAGAAGTGGGCAATTGAAATGAATAGACATTTCCCTTAAGAAGAGATACAAATGGCCAATAGATGCATGAAAAAATGTTCAACATCATTAGCAATCAGGGAGATGCAAATCAAAACTACCCTAAGATTTCATCTGACCCCAATTAGAATGGCAAGCATTAAGAAGTCAAACAACAACAAATGTCGACTTTTTCATTTCTAATACCTGTTGTTATGATAAGCACCACTCTCCCAGCTCCCTGCCTCCCAAGCCTTTACCCTTCCCTCAAATTAGCAAAAATGATGGGAATCAGCCAATATACAAAAGTACTACCTGTCAAATATTGATTATGTGGCAGACATAGGTCAAAAAATTTGCTACTGTGAACCGTATATGATCCGTATATTTCTGAGATCTCCTTCTATTGTGAGTCTCTTTCTATGGTTAATAAAAATGACAGAGGCCAAGCAATTTGACATGGATAAGTTAAATAACTTGCCCCAGGTCAAAGAGATGGTAGGGAGAAGAGCTGGGGTTTGAACCCAAACCCTTGGCCTTCAACAGGTCTGTTCTTCTAGCTCTAACCTCTGCTGACTTTCATGGGAAATCAACTTCCGGGCAGTGACAGAGTTCAGATATCTCATTGTCCTAAATAGATCAGAGATAATCACCACCACATTCTTATGAGAAATTAACAGATTATATTAAAAATAACAGGATAAGATGGGCATGGTGGCACACGCTTGTCATCCCAGTACTTGGGAGGCTGAGACAGGAGGATCGCAGGTTCAAAGCCAGCCTTGGCAACTTAGCGAGGCTCTCAGCAACCTAGTGAGACCCTGTTTCCATATAAGAAATAAAATTGGGCTGGGGGTGTAGTTTGGAGGTAGAATGCCTCAGGGTTCAATCCTCAACAGCAACAAATAAAGTAACAAGATATTAGACTCTATAGACTACACCCAATGGTGTTTTTTAAATTTATTTTTGGCAACATTTCATGCCATTTGATTGAAAGTTGCTCTATCAAGTTGGACTAAGGCCTAGGTCATGAGGAAATTGCTAGTTAGTAAAGGTTAAAGCCAATATTAGTAATAAAATGCAACCTGGTACACGTGCAGGGTATATATGTATTCTCCAATAACTACTTATATATTATTATTTTTTTCCTCAAAGCAAAATAATTTTGGGGGGGCAGTACCGGGGATTGAACCCAAGGTAATTCTACTTCCGAGCTACATCCCCGGCCCTATTTTTTTATTCTTTATTTTGAAACAGGGTCTCACTAAGTTGCAGAGGGCCTAAGTAGCTGAGGCTGACCACAAACCCAGATCCTCCTGTCTCAGTCTCCCAAGTACTGGGATGACGAGCGTGCACCTCCACGCCCGGCCCAAAGCAAATAATTTATATGCTATATTCATTAATAATTGCAAATCTAATTAGCATTTCTTCCTCAAAAAAAAAAAAGTCATGTCTATGACGCATGCTTTCTAAGAACTGAGACCACGCTACTTTTAGAAAAAAAAAGGGAATTGTAGAAACAGTAGTTTGGACCCAATCCTGTGATACCTTCTAAATACTGAAAGTTTCAAATGGTCTACTATTTTAAATGATAATAAATCAACCCAGATTGAGGAGCATATTTATTATATTTGGAATTAACAATAATAAAACCAAATATGGCCTTCTGCAAGATTCAGAGTGGAATTTAATGGAAATATAACAATCCTGTGAAGTCTGATTTTTCTACTTCGTACATTGTCATATTTTTGGAACCCAGATCTCGCTAAGATTACATTACTTGAAAAGTTGAAATAACTGCGTTCAAGTGTAAATCAGACTATTTTTCCTGGAGCACACACCACCACCGTGGCCTAGTTTTACCTCTGTAGCCTTTAAAAAAAAAATGCACTTAGGCACAGTCTGCTTAAATTAAAATAAGAAAAAGGAATTTCTTTGGGCTGCCTCAATTTGAAAACGAGCTCACTTGCCATCAGAAAAGACTTTTTACACATTAGAAATTTCCTTCCAAACAGGGGGAGACGGTTCTCACATCCACAACACTCTCCCGTTCAGAAATAAATACCGCACAGCTTTGATACCAACACACCGCTCTATTACTTCACCATACCCTTTATAAAGTAAAGAATAAATGCACTTTTTTTTCTCCATTTCAGCTTTTTGTGGGAGTCTTTTATAAAGTAAACTAGGGTCACCACCGAGGAAGGACAGTCTTATAGCCCTCCTGGTGCTCCTGGGTCCCAGCGTCACAGAGGACATTGTATAATTCACTGAGACATCGCAAAGGAGGGACCATGAGCTGCAGTCGCTGCTCAGCTCCTGAGACGACATACCTGGTCTATATTTGGAAAGTTCTGTGTAGACAAAACAAGGCTCTTGGAGGGGCGGGAGTCATGAGAAGCGCAGCAGACATGATCCGGTTTCTCTGTCTATAGTGATCATATTAACTGAATAATTGCCCATTATTTTTCTTTGGAGCGGAGAGCCCAAAGCCAGCGCATTTCCTTTCAAAGTGAAAGGAAGACTCCAGGACAAAGCAGCTTTCTGATGTCTTCGTTTCTCATCCATCTCCTTTCCAACACTTTTTCTTTTTCTTTTTCTTTTTCACTATGAAAATTCAGGAGACCCGAAATGAGAGCTTTGCGTGGGCACTGAGTTGAATCTCTCTACTTCTTTACTTCATTTCTTTGTTGGCGTTATAATTTTGAGTGTCTATGCGCTCTTTTTTTCTTTCTTTTGGAAGTACTAGAGATTGAACCCAGGGATATTCAAGCTACACCCTCAGCCCTATTTTATTATTTTTTCTTTTTTTCTTTTGAAACACAGGTCTCACTAGGTTGATGAGAGTCTCACTACCTGTTGAGGCTGCCCTCCAACCTGTCTCAGCCTCCCAAGTACTGGGATTATAGGTGTGCGTCATCATGCCTGGCCTCATTGTGTGTGTGTGTGTGTGTGTTATCCAGGTACTTTCTACCTCTGAGCTTCACCCGCAACCTATTTTATTATTGATTGATTGATTGATTGATGATTGTGGTACTGGGGGTTGAACCCAGGGGCATTCTACCACCAAGTTCCACCCCCAGCCCTATTTTATTTTTTATTTTGAAACAGTGTCTCTCTAAGTTGCTGAGGATGGCCTGAAACCTGGGATCCTTCCATCTCAGGCTCCCAAATGCTGGGATTACAGGCGTGTGCCACCATGCCCAGCTACATACACATATTTATATTAAATGCATATATACACATACACTTATATGACCTATATATACATATACATCTATATATACTTAAATGATATCATGATATGTGTATGTGTCTGCATGTCATTTATATGTATGCATATATATACATGTAATATTAACATATATATATATATATATATATATATATATCCTTTTATCTATATCGTATTCTGTGTAACTTATATCCCTGAGACTCCTGCCCAGCACCTGGTAACTGGTATATCAAAGGGATTGCATGACTGTCTACAAAGAAATTTCTGCTTCTGCACCAGGGACAGTTTCGTGCACTCTTTCTTTGCACTTGCTGGATGCACTGTTCAATGAATACTCTGTGTCAGATATCCCTTCTGGGACCACTTAAAGTTTACTTTTGCTCTAGGTTAAAAACAGTATGTTTGAGGAAAAACAATAACATGACTCCTAACCTTGAAATTTTCATTTGGTTAAATTTTACATTTTCCAGACCATTTGGAATGACTATTGCAGCCCCTGAATGAGTGTACATTGTTGTATAAAAAATTGGGGGTGATTATAACAGAATATACAGTTGCAAGGGAATATATATATATATATATATGTAATATATGTATATATAGGCTGAATAAGTGACGTTGGGTTAAAAGTAGAAGAGAAGCTAACATTCACAGCGGGAAGAACAATTATCAAATTCATGAGTCAGTTCAATCGCAGTTGAAACACATGTCTCTTAAGACTGTCCTTTCCAGAAAGAAATTGTTATGATTCTGATTCTAATTGACTCTTGAAGGATGATCATTTATTATTATAAGTAAGACCTTATGCCTTGAAGGTAGTTCAGGATATAAAAATGCTGACTTAGTCTAGTTCCCTGCTGTGAAAGGCAAAATAAGTGAAATTCAAATGTGAGGTCACCATTTTATCCCAGGCACAATAACTTAGATGAAAGCAAACAGAAAAAAATTAATCTTGGCAGCATAATAATAAATAAGACCTTGTTAACGAATTGACTTCCTTTCCCCGGCTGCTGACATGAACTTCAATACTGCCGGTAATCATAACACACATGTGCGCCTTATCTGGAATTTTCGCGGTGCGGTGTATTCAATAAATATTTACCAAATGTCTGCTGGACAGTTGATTCTGGGGTAGGTATTTAGGATGTGGATGTGAAAGATGCGGGCCAGGACTTGGAGGATTTTCATATGTTAGTGAGAAAGGCAAGTGATACATTCAATGGTTGAAAAGCAGTGTTAGAAAATGATAAGTCTACACATTGCAGAAAAGAAAAAGTCAATACCAGAGTGCCCAGATGGAACGGTAGAAAGGGTGCTTCTGCATTTGAACCGCCAAAACTTACAGAAATAAGTTGAACAGAATATGGAAGGAGGTTTCAGAAAGAGGCCGTGTAAGCACAGGTTGAGAGATCCTTTAGGACGTGGCTGGCATATTCAAGAAATTTTACTAATATGCATGGGTAGAATATGGGATGTTTTATAGGGTAGGAGAAGAGATGAAGTCATAGATGTAGGCAGATGTCAAATGATGGACAGATGTGTATGCTACCAGATTTTATTGTAGTGTGTTTAGGGGACAACAGGAGCATTGCAGGTAGGAAAATAATGAGATCTTGTTTGCATTTTATAACAGTAGCATGGTGGGATACTTGAATCAGATTTATATTTAAGACAGGATGCCAGAGCATTATTCTGGAGAAGAATGAATGCAGGTTTAAATAAAATATTGAAACCAGGCGTGGTGGCACACGCTTGTAATCCCAGTACTTGGGAGGCTGAGACCGGAGGATCCGGGTTCGTGGCCAGCCTCAGCTACTTAGTGAGACCCTCCGCAACTTAGTGAGACTCTGTTTCAAAATAAAGAATAAAAAATAGGGCTGGGGGTGGAGCTCGGAGGTAGAATGCCCCTGGGTTCAATCCCTGCTACTGCCAAAAATTTAAAATTAAAAAAAAATATTGATGGAGAGATAGAATCAGATAGGAGAGTCATTTGGAAGTAGAAACCACAGATCTCAGAGCCTGATGTACATGAATGAATAATAAGTAGGAAGAAATTGCCCCTGATTTCCGGCATAGAAAGTTTGCTGGATGATAATGCCATTTCCTCACAATCAGGAATAAAGGAGGAATAAATTTGAAGAGCCAGGAGAAGTAAGAAGGTTTAATTTGGGGACAGTTCAAGTGTGGGCTAGTTTGGAGTCTATTGATTGGCCACGTCAGTAGACAGAATAAAGCAACTTGAAGTTTGGGACAACAATGTGGGTATACTATTGCTAGTTTAAGTCACAGGTATAGGGATCATTCTAGAAAAGCATGAAAAAAATAAAAGAGGAAGCTTTAACCACATAGGACAAAGAAAATAAAAACTCAAATATCATCAAATTCTGCACAGGGATCCATTGCCAAAGGAAAGGAGGGCATTCACTGATTAAATGAACAGGTCATTGTTGAACAGAAAAGAGCAATTTTATTTATTTTTTTATTTTTAAAAAAGTTTTTGTGGTACCAGGGATTGAACACAGGAACATTCTACCTCCAAGTTACACCCCCAGCCCTATTTTTGGTTCTTTATTTTGAAACAGGGTCTCACTAAGTTGCGGAGGGCCTCACTAAGTAGCTGAGGCTGGCGGCGAACCCGGATCCTCTGGTCTCAGCCTCCCAAGTACTGGGATTACAAACGTGCGCCACCACACCCAGCTTAAAAGAGCAACTTTAACAGAGTTTTCCTGGATGAACCAAAGATGAAGGGCTTGAGACATGAATTGGAGTTGAGGAGTGTTTAACAAGGGGAGACTTTTCTTGCAAGGCGCTTCGATGAGAGGGAAATGAGATCAGAAAGCCAAGGAGACTTGATGCTCTTTTATAGCATGATTATATGGCAGAGGGATGCGTCTTTGGAAAGAAAGATCCAAAGGCCAGTTCTTTTTAGGGGCTTGGATCCAGAACAGAGAGATGTTAGACTTGAATAGGAGGAGAAATTTATTTTCATCTATTGTAAAATGGAAAAGTGGGGGTTCCCATGTCTTTTTGAGTACAGGTGGATATAACTCTAGCTTCTTCCCACTCAGCGTCTTGTATTTCTTCAGTGAAGTAGGCGGATACGTGCTAAGTATAAATTGTAATACAGGTGCACAGAAGGAAAGGTGGATGATTTGACAGAATCATTTGCTGAGCAGAGTGGTCTGGCTAGAGCCCAAATAAAGCTTTGATTCCCCACCTCATAGATCACCCTCCTGTCTCCTTCCCTATTTCTCCCATTTGCTCCTCTTAGATGCAAAAGAAAACAAACAAACAACAACAAAAACCTCATTTGATTCTTCATGTTGCACACATGAGCCCTTCCAAGGTACTGGTGTGTGGTCAGCACTTGTAGGGAAGTGACAGGAGCTTTGAAACCCATGAAATCACATCTTGTCTCAACAAGTTCTCAGGCAAAAGCATCTTCCACTTCTTGATCCATTGGGTGGAGGGTAGGGATACTGACGGAGGTAAAAGAAGTTGTAACTTTTTTCCAGTTGAAATGCCATAAGTTCTTTTAAATAAGATGTGAATCTCTTCCCAGTGCCATTGATAGTATCTATTCTTTTGTTTTATGCAAAAAGAATCCATGGAAATATCATCTTAGATGTTTTTGTGTACTGGAAATTGAACCCAGGGGCAGCTACCTCCAAGCTACAACCCCAATGCCTTTTATTTTTTATTTTGAAGCAGGGTATCCCTATGTTGCTAAGACTGACCTTGAACCTGTGATCCTCCTGTCTCAGCCTCCCAAGTATTGGGATTACAGGTGTGTGCCACCACACCTGGATCATCTAAGAATATTTTATATGTGAAACATACTTGTTTAAATTTTGAGAAAATATATAATGAAGATTTTTTTACATCTATTAATTTTTGTATTTTTTATGGTACTGGGAATTGAGCCCGGGAGTATTCTACCTCGAGCTACACCCCCAGTTCTATTTTACTTTTTATTTAGAAACAGGGTCTCTCGAAGTTGCTGAGGTTGGTCTAGAACCTGCTATCATCCTATCTCAGCCTCCTAAGTACTGGGATTACAATCGTGCACAACCACACCCGGCATTAATTTTGTCTTAAATTAGTAACCTAAGGTTCAGTAGCTAAAGTCAACTTCTATTCTAATTGCATCTCTGGATGCATTTGACTTATTTTAAAGATTTTTCATAGCCGTGCATGGTGGCGCACGCTTATAATCCCAGTACTTGGGAGGCTGAGACAGGAGGATCCGGGTTTGTGGCCAGCCTCAGCTACTCAGTGAGGCCCTCCGCAACTTAGTGAGACCCTGTTTCAAATTAAAGAATAAAAAATAGGGCCAGGGGTGTAGCTCAGAGGTAGAATGCCCCTGGGTTCCATCCCCTGTACCACAAAAAAAAAAAAAAGAAACACGTCCTGTAGAAGAGGCTGTGTCTATCCAGCTGCCAAACTGGGGAGACAGCTTCAGTACCTCATGTACCCCACTTTCTCCATGCAGAAAGTGAGAGAGGAGCACAGACTGGAAGAGGAAGACTAAAGGAATCCAGAAGATGCAGGGATACAATTGATGGACCATAGAGAGACACTGAAACTTCTAGGAACTTCTAAGCCAATAAGAGAACATGAGGAATACTGGATAAGGGAATCGGAGATATGCCGAAGCAAACATATTTTTTCTGTACTACAACATTGAACTATGAAGCTTCTCTTCAAATTTTTACCTCTGAATATTTATGTAGGCCTAGGTATTTGGTTTCTTTGCACCTCATTTTCTCTATTGCTAAGATAAAAAATATATATATGAGCCGGGCGTGGTGGCGCACGCTTGTAATCCCAGTACTTGGGAGGCGGAGACCAGAGGATCCGGGTTCGCGGCCAGTCTCAGCTACTTAGTGAGGCCCTCCACAACTTCGTGAGACCCGGTTTCAAAATAAAGGATAAAAATAGGGCCGGGGGTGTAGCTCAGAGGTAGAACGCCCCTGGTTTCAATCCCTGGTACCGCAAAAAAAAAAAAAAATATATATATATATATATATGTATATATACATGAAATGACATCTATTGTCTTCAATATCAATTTGAGTCCATATATCTTTAAATAAAACTTCAAATTCATTCTTGTGTGTATATGTATATTATATATTTGTATATGTATACACATATACATGCACACACACACACACACATAAACACATATATATATATATTTCTTTGTTCTGCTTTGATACTGGGGTTTCAACCCAGGGGTGTTCTGCCTCTGAGCTACACCTCCAGCCCTTTCTATTTTTTTTTTTTTTTTGCTGTACCGGGAATTGAACCCAGGGGCGTTCTACCTCCGCGCTACACCTCCGGCCTTATTTTTTATACTTTATTTTGAAACCGGGTCTCACGAAGTTGTGGAGGGCCTCACAAAGTAGAGAGAGAGAGAGCTGAGGCTGGCCGTGAACCCAGATTCTCCGGTCTCCACCTCCCAAAGTACTGGGATTACAAGCGTGCACCACCACGCCCGGCCTCTATTTTTTATTTCGAAACATGGCCTCACTAAGTTGCTGAGGGTCTTCTTAAATTGCTGAGACTGGCCTGGAACCTGTGATCCTCCTGTCTCAGCCTCACAAGTACTTGGGCATGGTGTGGGCCACCATGCTGAACTCAAGTATATTTTTAAATTTCAGTGAAAATGTTTCTAGTGGTATATATATCACTATATATATATTACAATATATATATATATATATATATATATATATGTTTCTAGTGAGATATATATGTTTCTAGTGATACATACATATATACTTTACTATATATATATGTGTGTGTGTGTGTGTGTGTGTGTGTGCGCTACCAGTAAAAGTTGGATATATACCTCTTCAAATAAAATCTCTCTCTCTCTGTTTCTCTCATTACTATTTATTTAATATCTGTCTCCTTCGTCAATCTTACACAGTCCATCCATCTTATACAATCTTTAAATATAAAAGCCCTCACTCCTGGAATGTTCAAAACCTAGTCACACACCCGGTACTTACATTTTTTGTCTGAAGAAGCAATTTTGAAAGAAACACAAATATATGTGCACATCAAATTTTTCTTCTTTGGGTTTTTCTCTAATCCATGGTCATTGCCATTACCACCAGCATCATCATTTTCATTACTATCAGCTGGGTGGTTCTAATCATTTCAGGTGTATCTGGGAAACCTTTCCTGTTCCCTGGGAACTCTCTAGTTTTTTTCTTGGTGCCAGGTTCTTTCTAGTTTCTTCTTTGTTCTGTTTGCTGCCCTGAATTTTGACTTTTGTCTCCCTTGGTTTGTTGGATTCTGTTGGGTTCAGTCAATGCAGACACCAGAAAGGGATTGAGGACAGAGAGAAGAAAATTCTCCTGCTTCTTTTTGCATGGATACTGTGTCTTTGGCAGGGGTTTTCTGCCTTCGTGACTCATGATGCCACTGAGGTGACCCGTCTCCCTAATTCCAGGACTCCAGGCCTTCTATGCAGCTGATAACTTTGCTTTTTCTCTGCGTCCTTCGGGGTGTAATGACTTCTCACAGTTGGTAAGTCTCTGTATACTTTACAGTCCTTTATATACCCTAACACACCTTCATCTCTGTGTGCAGTCCCTTTTTAAAGTGTCTCCATTTTAACCATCTGTGAACTATTTCCTGGCAGGATCCTGATGGATTAAGATTTATAGGATACTGAACACAGAAACATAATATAAAATATATGTAATAAAGAAAAACAAAATGTAATGTATGAGTATATGTAATATGTCTATATATGCTATATGTATTTATTTATTTACTTCTGGAAGGAATGTACTTCTACATTAAGTGTGTGTGTGTGTGTATGTGTTACTGGGGATTGAACCCAGGGGAATTCTACCTCTGAACTATACCCCCAGCTTTTTGCTGTACTGGGGATTGAACCCAGGGGCATTCTACCTCCAAGCTACACCCCCAGCCCTATTTTCTATTCTTTATTTCAAAACAGGGTCTCACTAAGATGTGGAGGACCTCACTAAGTAGCTGAGGCTGGCCGCGAACCCAGATCCTCTGGTCTCACTCTCCCAAGTACTGGGATTACAAGCGTGCACCACCACACCCGGCCTTATCTCTTATTTTGAAAGCAGTGGGCCTCACTAAGTTTCTGAAGCTGGACAAAAATCTGCGATCCTCCTGTCTCAGCCTCCCAAGTACTGGGATTAACCATGTGCCACCACATCCAGGTAGATTAAGCATTTTAACAGTAAAGAAAATTGAAGCATAGATAGGTCAAATAAGTTCCCTTAAGTCACACAAGGGTACATGGGACAAAGTCAGTATCCTAACCTAGATTCTTTTATTGTTGTTTTTTTTTTTTTCTGACGCTGAGGATTCTCAATTCCTACATATACCCCTAGGAGATCACTACTGTTAATACTCATAATTATTTTTGTTGTTGCTGTTGTTGTACTACCGATTGAACTCAGGGGCATTCTACTCCCAAGCTACACTCCCAGCCCTTTTTATCTTTTGCTTTGAAACAGGGTCTTGCTAGGTTGCTGAAAGTCTCACTACATTGACGAGGCGTCCTCAAACCTGCGATCCTCCTGTCTTAGCCTCTCAAGTACTGGGATGACAGGGGTGCTCCACCACACCCGGCCAATACTCACAGCTTTGGGCTGCTTCACAATCTGTGTTCCATCTCATCCCCATTTCTTTATTAGCCTCAGGAAAAAAAAAAAAAACAAATTCTCATACTCTACCTCCACCTTCCATACTTTCTGGAGTTAGTAAGCTAGACAATCCCTAATTAGATATTAGGTTACCTGTTATCAATGGCTATGAACTATTAGTGTTTGTTTGTTGTTTATTAAAGCTTGACAAACTTAATCTTTTTCTCCTGTCTTGGCCAAGCAGATCTGGATCAACTTGAATTTTCTTTTCTTTCTGCTGTCTTCCTTTCTCTGCGCACATGGCTTGGGCATTTATTTTTCCTCTCAGTGGGAATGCTCAGAGCTGTGGGTGGCCTCTCTTGAAACCTCCTGTTTAAAATGAAGTCGCGGAGGAAGCGTGGTGCTTTCTCAACTAAAAAAGGAACATCTGTTCTCTTCCATAGAGAATAAAACGAGAGCGAGAATGGGCCCGGGGAGAGTTCATTTGCCCCTCTACCTCCCCCACTCCACAATCCCATTTTTTTCCCTCATCCGATGGTCCCCAAGCAGACGAGGAGGCAGATTCTCTCCCTTAAATCATAGGCTCTTCCTGCCAGCCCAGACACACGGACATGGCGTCATCAATTACTGGCCAGTGGAATTGTGTTTCTTGGGATTTCCAAAGGAAATACGGAACAATTGCATTTAGCTATCTGTCTACCCTCCCTTCTCTGAGGAGGAGGGTCTGTCTTCAGTCCATGGTGAATTCTTCTTGCTGTGTTCTGGGTCACTTTTCTTCTCAAAACTCTCTGGCATTTCTCCTCAGTCTTGTAATAATAGTCACCAATGTTTCCTTCTGCTAAACACAAAAGCAGTCTAACTATCCCATGACTATGTAAAAAGTTCAATTATGTGCATAATTACTCCTGTATACCCTCTTATCTCTCTCCATTCCTCCACAGCAAAAGTGACTGTTGTCTACCCAGTCTTTGAGTTGACTCATGTCCTGATCTAGTCTCTCTGTACCCGGCCATCAGCCTCACTCCAGAGCCCCCATAAAATGACTCCCCCAAAATTATAGCAAGTGCACTTTGCTAAGAAATCTAAGGGACGCCGGGCATGGTGGTACACACCACTAATCCTGGTACTTGGGAGGCTGAGACAGGAGGATCGCAGGTTTGATGACAGCCTCAGCAACCTGGCAAGAATCTCAGCAACCTAGCAAGACCCTGTTTTAAAATAAAAAAAAATAAATAAAAGAGTGCTGAGGGGTATAGCTTAGAGATAGATTGTCCTCTTGGGTTCAATCCCCAGTACCAAAAAAAAAAAGAAAGAAAAGAAATCTGGGACATGTGACAGTTCCGTGGTCACATGCCTTATCTGCGTGATTTGCAAATCTTGACTCCACCCTTCTTAAAATTTCTTCTTCCTTTGAATTCTAGGACACCCTTAGTCATGTTCTCTCAAAGCTTCTGCAGTCATCCTTAGTCTTTTCCATGCATCTGTTAAATAATAACAACCTCCAGTGTTTTCTTGAAAGCAATGGTTGCTAGAACTGTTGTGCTCTGTGCTCAACAACCTTCCTTTTTTTTTATGCAGTACTGGGGATGGAACCCAGGGGCATTCTACCTCTGAGCTACAACCCCAGCCCTATTTTTTGTTCTTCATTTTGAAACAGGGTCTCACTAAGTTGTGGAGGGCCTCACTAAGGAGCTGAGGCTGGCCGCGAACCTGGATCCTCCAGTCTCAGCCTCCCAAGTACTGGGATGACAAGCGTGCGCCACCACGCCCGACTTCAACAACCGTCTTGACACTTGAGATAGGCCACAAACTGAACACATTCAAAACATATCTCAGCATGCTTTCCAGAGCAAACCAACATGCACGGTTCCTCCAGCCTTCCTTTCTCAATAAATTACAGGATCTTGTCTTCAGCGGCACAACATGGGAACCTGGGAGTCATGCTAAATCCTCCTCTCCCTCACCCCCTTCTCCAAATTAATCTTAGATTGATGATCATATCTATTAAATGCTCCAAAATCCTTCCTCTTGCTCTGCCTCTCAAAGAGCTTCTGCTTTAGTTCAAACTCAAGTTTCTCTTGAATATATCAAGAGCCTTCACTTTTCTCCCTGGCTTCTCTTCCTATGTCCCTCTACTCTATCATCCGGGCTGTAGCTAATGGGATCTTTCCAAAATCTGTGCATGCTCTTGGCTTAAACTTGGAATGCCCTGAAATAAAATCCATCAGAATTTTTGATCTTCGGCTTCAGCTCACAGAAGTGCCTCCCACCAGGACCCATCTTGACGGTCAAACCTCAGGCCAATGGTCATACATTCTTGTTCTCCTATGACCTTGGCTTTGCACCTGGGAATTTACTTTTTTATTTTTTTATGGCCCTTTTTCTGCCATATTCCCCTCTTCCTCCTGTTTAAAGCCTAATTATTACTTAGGGTAAAGATTTAAATCCTGATTGGAAGCCTTCCCTGGCTTTCACAGAATGAACTAGCCTCCCTTCTTAGAGCTCCTTGTAAGTGTTCTCCCAGGGCACATACACAGTCCAGAGGAACTTTCAATCTACATGTTTAGCTGCCCTACTAAATGGTTCCATTTTTTTTTAGCTCTGTGTCCATCAAATATTTTTCTGTTGTACCTAGTGATGCTGAAAAGTATTAAAATGTTGGTGGAAGAAGTATACTGGTAAGTCAATGACATTGTGGCTGGATTGTCTCATTCCACAGGAGCCAGGATTGGGAGGAATTCACAACTCTATGTAAAGAGCGCTTTCACCACTCACACCAACACCTCCTGTGAACCCTTCCCTAAAGTAATAGAGGTTTTGAGGATTTTTTTTTTTTATGGTACTAGGGATTGAACCCAGGGGCATTCTACCTCTTTAATTTTTTATTTTCAAACAGGGTCTCACTAAGTTGTGGAGGGCCTCACTAAGTAGCTGAGGCTGGCCGCGAACCCGGATCCTCCTGTCTCAGCCTCCCAAGTACTGAGATTACAAGCATGTGCCACCATGCCCGACTTGTTTCAAGGATTTTAATAAAGAGATATCTTTTCCTTTTATACCAGCCACTCAGAAAAGTTTTAAGAAATACGTAAGCATTTATATAACCACCCTACAAAATACAATTTAACTACCTGGGAAATAGATTAACCCTAATTTATGTCCCTTCTAGAAGTGAATATTTTTACTATAATAGAATACTCTATTTTAGCCACAGAGAATGTTGCAGTAGAATTTAGTATGTCTTTAATTCTGTTGCTCTAAGATACAAACAATAAAGCCGGGCGTGGTGGCACACGCTTGTAATCACAGTACTTGGGAGGCTGAGACTGGAGGATCGCAGGTTCACGGCCAGCCTCAGCTACTTAATGAGGCCCCCTGCAACTTAGTGAGACCCTGTTTCAAAATAAAGAATAAAAAATAGGGCTAGGGGTGTAGCTCAGAGGTAGAATGCCCCAGCATTCAATCCCCAGTACCACCAAAAAATAATAATAATAAGATACAAACAATAAAGCCGGGCGTGGTGGCACACGCTTGTAATCACAGTACTTGGGAGGCTGAGACAGGAGGATCCGGGTTCTCAGCCAGCCTCAGCTACTTAGTGAGGCCTTCCACAACTTAGTGAGACCCTGTTTCAAAATAAAGAATAAAAAATAGGGCTGGAGGTGTAGCCCAGAGGTAGAATGCCCCTGGGTTCAATCCCCAGTACCGCCAAAAAAATAAAATAAATAATAATAAGATACAAACAATAAAATACTATGCAATTAAATGTCAAAATGTGTGATATCTCCAGCATGAGTTAAGAAGAGATTTATCTTTGCTTTTGTTTTGAAAATAGATGTAGTCCCACAATGCAGGGTTCTTTTATTTTTTTATTCTAGTACTGGGGATTGAACCCAGGGGCATTCATTCTACCTCTGAGCAACACCCTCAGCCCTATATTGTTTTCAATTTTGGAACAGGGTCTTGATAAGTTGCTGAGGCTTGTCACAAATCTATGAGCTTCCTGCCTCGGCCTCCCAAGTACTGGGATTACAGGCGTGTGCCCCATACCAGGCTAATGCATGCTTCTTTATGATTATTTTATTTCACTTAGCATAATGTTTTCCAGGGTGCATCCATGTTATAGTATACACTGTTTCATTCCTCTATATTAACAAATAATATTACTGGCATGGAAATGGTACTTTTTTATTTATCTATCCATCAGTTGATGGATCTCTGGGTTGTTCTTTTTGGGTATGGGGGGGTAATATACATACAGCTCCTGTAAACATGTATGTACAAAGTTTTATGTGGAAATAAGTTTTCATTTCACTTGGATATACACCTAGGAATGGAATTACTAGTTCATAAGCTTTCTGTAAATTTATTTACTTGTTGGGTGGTCTTGAGGATTGACCACGAGGGTAGTCTACCTCCTAGTCACACATGAAATAAATATTTAATTTTATTTGAAAATAAAATATATTTTTTTTATTTTGAAACATAGTCTTGCTATGTTGCTGAGGCTGGCCTCAGACTTGAGATCCTCCTGTCTCAGCCTCCCGATTACTGGGATTACAGGTCTTCACCTCCCACCCCCATGCCTGGCTGCTTTCTGCCAAACAGCTTTACAAAGTGGCTTCAACATTTCCTCTTCCCTGCAGCAGAGTATAGTGCTCTGATTTCTTCACACTGTTGCTAGCACTTGTTTTTTGTCTTCTTTACTATAGCCATCCTGCCGAGTGTGCTTGGTATATAATTGTGGATTTGATTTGCACCTCGCTAATGCCTGACGCTGTTGGGAATTTTTCCACGTGTTTATGAGCCATTTGTATATCTTCTCTGGAGAAACATCTCTCTAGATCCTCTTCCCATAATGATCTTGAGCATCTTTTCACGTCTTGAATGGCATTTTGAATTTTTTAGAAATGTCTATTCAGATACTTTGTCCATTTAAAGATTTTGTTATTTGCCTTCTTGTTATGGAGGTATAAGAATCCGTTAAGCATTCTAGTTATAAGTCCCTGACCAGATGTATTATTTGGAAATCATTTCTCCCATTCTGCTGGTTGTCTTTTAATTTTCTTAGTGATACCCATTTTTTTTTTTTTTTTGCGGTACCGGGGATTGAACGCAGGGGCGTTCTACCTCCGCCCTCC
>PVJS01016372.1:0-30088 GCA_004027185.1 Glis glis
CTTTGCCCATTTTTATTAGAAGGTTAAGAAATTCTTTGGAATGAATACATACTTCCCATCTATGAATGTAGTTTTCAACTTCTCAAAGTTGGACTTCTTCGTCCTTCAAGACCCACCTCTGGATTAAATATCAATCTTTCTCTTTAAGGAGATAAATTGTGGTTGCTTTCTTTTTTATGAGGTAATAACTGCAGCCTCTACTGAATAAGCTTAGTGGCTGAGGTATTTATAGGAAATAAACTCAAGGCTAAAAAGCTAAAGCGTCTTTTAGGCTAGGATACGATTTTAATTGAGCATTTCCAGGAGTGCACCCTCAGGTTAACGCTATTATATGGAACTCACAGGTCTCTCCGCCTTTCCATTTTTTCTTGAGATCCTCTTTACTGACTCTCTCCACATTTCTGGAAGATGGTCCTAAGAATTCTGTAATAAATTTCTCATTTGCTCCATAACAAATGCTTTACTTTTCAATTGGCAATCCTTAATCCCCTGCAGAACCCACTACTGAAGAAGTTATCACATAGCACTCAAAAATCAATAGGAAGGGTCTCAGACCTCCTCTTTCTCTACTACAAAAAGCATGTGGAAAACATTTATAAGAGCCCATGATTTAGAATCATTTAAAAACTATAGTCACATGATAAGAAAACAAGTATATGATTTTAAAACAGCTTCACACTTGCTCCTTTGGGGAAATGTCTGGCTGTTTGCTACCTTAGCTTATTTCGGTTCTGAAATCTAGTTGTTACCTATAAATAAAATGGGGTCTCTGCTTATTTATTGCTACATCATGAGAAAGAGCTGAACAAATTTTTACCAGATTTTTAGAGTGTGTTTGGTATGGTCAGATGTATTTTTTAAAAATTAGGTCACAAGGACACACACACAATTTCTTCTGAAAAGTCATTGGGATACACTTTAAAAGGACAAGGAAGCATCCTCTGGAACAGCTTCAGGCTTTCAGATCTCAGGGATGGTCCAATCATATGTACACGCACAGTTCATGTGTGTCCAGCACGAAGGACAGCAGCGATTATATACGACAAGGGTCAGTGATTCTCCAGGGAAATACTAGGTTGGCCTGACTCGGGCTGCAAACATTTTAATATTTAATATTCTTTTTTTTTTGCGGTACCAGGGATTGAACCCAGGGGTGTTCTACCTCCGCGCTACGCCCCCGGCCCTATTTTTTTTATACTTTATTTTGAAACCGGGTCTCACAAAGTTGCGGAGGGCCTCCCTAGGTAGAGAGAGAGAGAGAGAGAGAGAGCTGAGGCTGGCCGCGAACCCGGATCCTCCGGTCTCCGCCTCCCAAAGTACTGGGATTACAAGCGTGCGCCACCTTGCCCGGCCCTTAATATTTAATATTCTTAATACACAAATCTATAACCAATTCTAGTATGTTATTAGAAAAGGATATCATTTCAGTTTCTTTTTGTTTTTAATATTATAAGCATTCCTTAAATTAAGAATATAAAAAATAAAAACTAATTTATTTTATGACACAATTTCACTGAAGCAGAAATCTATTTATGAAGTGAACTGTTCTAACACAATAAAGAAAGCTTTGGGTTATTACTTGAATTCATTTCGACCCTGTGGCCGATGCCCTCAATGTCCCACCCATGGGCCCAACCTGAAGGTCACCTGTAACTTCAGTGGACAGCTCCTAAACACAAGGTCCTCCTTCCAGAAGCACTTGTGTCTCCTTCTCAGCCCAGTGTGCTGCAGGCCGGAGTGCCAGAGAGTGAGCATCTTTAGAACAACAGTCAACCAATGAGTGACGAGAACTGGCAGATAAGTGTGCCAACTTCCTTGCTCCCTGCTGAGTCAGTTCTGAGGCACACTCCACAGTCTCTTAGAGAGTTCCCAGGGGCCTGAGCCACACAGTAGTGGATTCATTAATACACCCTTTATCAGCTCATCTCTGCCTACTTCTTCATACCCTCACTGTGCTTCCAGAATGACCTCCCCCATGAGCTTAAACCATCCAGAACTTTGTCTCAAGTTTACTTTGGGGGAATCCAAATTAAGATAAATTTAAAGTATTGGCAGTTTCTTATCATGGTCACACTTTTTTTTCTTTTTTATATCAAGTTAGGTGGTTTAAATCATGAGCTCTTGTGAGTCACAGTGGCACATGCATGTAATCCCAGTACTTAGGAAGCTGAGAAAGGAGGATCCCAGGTTCAAGGCTAGCCTTAGCAACTTAGTGAAACCCTCGGCAACTTAGTGAGAACCTGTTACAAAATAAAAAAAATGTAAAAAGGGCTGGGGATGTAGCTTGGAGGTAGGATACCCCTGGGTTCAATCTCTAGTACAAAAAAAGAAAAGTCATGAGCTCTTGCGTCAAGCAGTCTAGGTTTAAATCCTGGCTTCCCCTCTAATTAATTGTGTAACTTGAGGCAAGCAACTTTACTTTTCTGAGCTTCGGTATTCTGCGTCTATAAAGTGGAGATAATAAGAGCACTTACCTAAAGTTGCTGCCTTATGTCTATTAAATTAGATAATATACTTAGCCCTGTGCCTAATGCACACAGTAAATACTTAAATAATAGCTGAGGTCACTTTGTTTTGTTCTAAGAGATTTTTAATAAGTCTAAATTCACCTAAAATAATTAGTCTGTCAGGGAGGGCAAGTGACTACTCACAGAGAATGATATGCCAAGGAAAAGCTGGAAGAACCTTTTTGGCAGCAACCTACTTTCCCACATCTTGCCGTTCACTGTCTCAGTGATGAGAGAGGAAACAAGCTCTTGCCCTCTGCACCTCTCCCTAGGCACAGCGTAAGCCACACCATTCCCATGGAGCCTCCCCAGCCACTCCAGTAAGTGAGGTTTCCTTTCTCTCAATGATGATAGGTAACACTATCTGCACTACACATTTTAACACAATCATATGCAAGATCTTTGTGATGTTTAATTTTGTGTCAACCTGCGTAGGTTATGGTAGCCAGATATGTGGGTAAATATTCTAGATGTTTTTGTAAAAGCATTTTTAGATGATATTAGCACTTAAATCAGCAGACATTGAGCAAAGCAGATTACCCTCCATAATGTGGGTGGGCCTCATCCAATCAATTGGAGGCCTTAATCGAAAAAAGACAAACTTCCTTGTGGATGAGAAGGAATTCTGCCAACAGACTGTCTGTGGTCTCCAACCATAGCTTCTCTCTGGGTCTCCTGCCCACCAGCCTACTCTGCAGACTGTGGATTTAACAAGCCTCCACAATTGCATGAGCCAATTTCTTAAAATCTCTCTTTCTCTTTCATACACACACACACACGTATACATTTTATTGGTTCTGTTTCTTTGAGAACCCTGGCTGATAAAATCTTCATACATTTTTATGCATACTCAAAATTTATTGTTTTAGGAAATAGCATGATAGAAATAATCTTTGGATGGCATTTAAGAACATATTTAGCCAGGTGTGGTGGTACACACTTGTAATTCTAGTACTTGTAATTCTAGTACTTGAGATGGGAGGATCTCAGGTTCACAGCCAGCCTCAGCTACTTAGTGAGGCCCTCTGCAACTTAATGAGACTCTGTTTCAGAAATAAAGAATAAAAAATAGGGTTTGGGGTAGAGTTCAGAAGTAGAATGCCCCTGGGTTCAATCCCCAGTACCACACACACACACACACACACACACACACACACACACACAAAGAAAAGAAAAGAACATATTTACCAGCCAGGTGAGGTGGTGCATGCCTGTAATCCTAGTACTTGGGAGGCTAAGACTGGAGGATCATAGGTTTGAGGCCAGCCTCAGCAACTTAGCAAGACCCTATTTCAAAATAAAAAATAAAAAGGACTAGGGGTGTGGTTTAGAGGTAGAACACCCCTACGTTCAATTCCCAGAACAACAACAACAACAACAAGAATACATTTACTATATGTTTACAAATATTTACTAATACTTGATATTATTTATTTTAATATAATAAAATTAAAATATTTAACATAATGATATTGCATAGCAACTTCAGATCTTTTGTTGGAAGTAAACATTTCAGGGTCAGAAAGACTAATTCTATCAGCAACAAAAACAAAATTCATTCATCATTTATGTTTAAAAACATATAACCTATGGATATTAAACAAACAAAAATAAATGAAATGAATTAAAAAATATCACACCCCTGAAGTGTGGGACGATCGAGGGCACTAATAGAGTCTGACTCAGGAGGGCTTCTTTGGATGCTCCGTCCTCCTCACTGTAGAGAATAAATGAGAAATTCAGGCCTAAAAGATCACATAGTGGGCGGTGCTTTAAGTAGAACTTGGGCTTCAGTGTTCTTTGAACCCCAGCATAGCACTGCCTCATACAGCAGTGGCACTCGAGGACCTGCCCAGGGCAGTGTAGGAGCCCTCGCCCAGGCCCTCGCCACTTCTGTCCATCGCAGAGACCCCAGCATGGTTCTTTCAGCTGCAGCCACCTCCACCACGCAGATACCAGCGTGCTCAATGCCCTCAGGTGTCTGCCCCAAAGTTTCCAAGTCCCCTATTGCTCTGGATTTTTGGTGTCCAATAGCCACTGATTCTGGCTAATTTAGGCTAAAAACATACAAAACAAAATTATCATTAGGTCATTGGATCATCCACTGAGCTGAGAGGACAGCTGGAATCCAGGCTCTAAAAACAGACAGAAGCCAGAAGGGTCAAACCACAATACAAATCACACCACAGTAACCATCTGCGTAGGAGGCTGCTGCCGCTGGACACTCACTGCCACCCTATGGGACTCCACATTTTTGGACACTGGCTACCATAAGGCAACCATTCGTGGCCACCCCGTGAACCTCATCTCATGCAGGAACGTTCAGTCTCCAAGGCTGGGTCATACTCACCGCTGTATGCACTAACAGCCATTTACCCCTCATCAGGATTGATTGTGTGAGACTGGACCTTTTTATATATAAAAATACCATTTTTATAGAAACTTTTTACTAATATATTTTGACAGAATCATTGTCTTTGGTAGAAATTAGAACTAGGATTAAAAATGCATGTGATTTTTGTGGAGTTGAAGATTGAACTGAGCATATCATGAGAAATTGCTAAGGCTACCCTTATTGTTCTAAAGCCTTAATATATTCAGAGTCCCTTTATAGATTTTTCCTATCGTACAACCCACAGCTGTAGGCTAATAGTGCTACAACATTAGATTGTGAGTATGATAGAAACAAATTATATTAAAAGCCGTTTTTGAAAAGTAAAGTTTACAAGTTTTAACATTCACAAGGACATTACAAAGATATTGTGCTGTCTTGTACTCTAATTGTTATTTAAATGTTTGATGTGTATTTATTTTCTATCTCAGAGTGATTATAAACTCCTTTAGGGCATAAGGGAGACTGTAACTTGTGTTATTTTCTTAGTCCCCGCAGACCTATAGTGTTCTGTGAATTGCAACCAGTTAACGAATGAATGGCAAGCCAGCTGACTAAATGAATACGTGTGTGCACTCTGCGTTGCTCTCCCTGTGGATTTATTCTGATCGGCAGTCACTTTCTTGCTTGCCGTCGTAATGAGAACACACTGGCCTGAGGAGGTGTGTGCCACTTTAGAATGTGTGGGTTTTCCTGAGGCTGGGGTTCCATCTTGTTTGACTACACTAAATATGGAGTTCTCTTTGTCTCAGACAGATTTATGTTTCATTAATTCCTGCTTAGTCAGGAGAGGTAAAGCAAATTCACACTCTAGGAGGGTGGCCAGAGCAGCCTCTGGAGAAAGATAAGATTGAGATTCAAATCCAGGCTCCTGAAAAACTAAGACCTGCAACCTTGGGCAGGTTCTTCACCTCTCTGAGGATTAGTTTTCCCATTTGACATGGGACTCGGAGTGGTGTCTGTTCCTCACAGAGTCATCCTGGGAATTAAATGAAGCAAGGAGCAATGGCTGGCCTCTGGCAAGCACTCCAAGAATGCTGATCATTGTTACTCCTGCTCCTGGGCCGTGCGGGTGGGGAGGATACTGCTCTGCTGAGCTCATAGGTTCCATCCCTAGTGGCTCAGTTATTTTTGCTCTGAACTGTCGGCCACACCCCTTCTTGTTCAGTCTTCAATGAAGGGTAAACAATGGTACCACCATGGGGTGGAGATTTTGGTGGGAAACATAAAATGATAAACCTGGCATTAGTTTCGATTTTAAGACAGAAGAATGAAAGTGTTTCTAAAACATTTCTATATATCATACATAATTGAGATGCTAATGTCATTTTGTGTTTCAGCCAGTGTGAGATGGGTGTTTTGTTTCTTATGTAAACATGTCTACTACCAACTTATAATACCACCAGTTTTACTTTTTAGAACCTATTGTTCTCTCCCAGATATTCAAAGACATATTTAGACTGATGCATTGTTAGCAGAAATAAAATTCTATAATAGGCTTACATATCACCCCCCTCCAATTAGGGACCAGTTAAATAATTTATAAAGTATTGATGCTGTGGAGCACTGTCCTGTTCGTGGTGAATTGCCACACTGCATCCCTTTCTACCCCTTTTTATATTCCTGCCCACAGGAAGAAACTACTTTTCTCAAACTCTCTCGCAGCTAGGGTTCTGGGTGAGAATTTGCTTCTTCCAACGAGAAACACCTGTGCGAGATGTGGAAGTTGGAAACAAGTGGAGGCCTCCTGCTTCATAATGAACCGCCAGCTCATGGGTGTTTGCAGCTGGACTCAGCATTCCAGCTAGTTATCAGCCTCGTCATAACCTAGAAACAATTGCCCAGATGCAGCAGTGTCCAGTAACCAGCTTCCAGACAACTGAGGCAGTTGTGGGCTCCAGCTGTGGAAGCAGCAGCACTTTGCTGACCTCTGGATCATAGCAGTGCGCCCTCCAAATTAATATCCAGTGGTGGATTCCTGTCTTCGGCTTCATGAGCCCATCCAACAACTTTGTAAGTACCTAATTTCCTGCTTTAAATCCTTATCTGAACTACCCAAGTGGTTTCTGTTTCCTACACCAAATCCTAACAGATGCTAATACTATGTGTATGTCAAGAAGAATTAAAATTTATATGGGCTATGGAACATTATCAGGTTTATAATGTTAGAGTCAAAATAAAAGGAGAGAATAGTATGTGTATAAAGTGTATTTTTATTTTTGAATAATAAAGTGTGTGTATATAATTATACATACGTACCCATATATGCTTGTTTATACATAGAACAATTCAAGGAGGTTATATAAGAAAATGAATCAGTAATTGCTTCTGGGAAAACAACAGTGGGGTCTAAGATGGGAGGAATTTACGTTTCATTTGTATACCACTTAAACTTGATTATTTTACTATGCTCATGAAATTCTTTTTTTTATTAAAAATTTTAATTATAAGAAAATGGAAAGTTTAGCTGGGCAAGGTGATGCACACCTGTAATCCTAGTACTTGGAAAGCCGAGACAGGATTGCAGATTTAAAGCTAGTGTGCAGTAACTTAGCCTGACCCTGTTTCAAAATAAAAAATAAAAAAAAGTCCAGAGGGTGTAGCTTAGAGGTCAAATGCCCCTGGGTTCAATTCCCAGTACCACGAAGAAGAAAGAAAGAGAAAGAAAGAAAGAAAGAAAGAAAGAAAGAAAGAAAGAAAGAAAGAAGGAAGGAAGGAAGGAAGGAAGGAAGGAAGGAAGGAAGGAAGGAAAGAAAATGTCAAGTTCATGTAATGATTTGAAAACATAAAGAAAAAAATCCATTAAACCACCAACCTAACATAATATTATCTTTTTATATATTCCCTCTAAATCTTTGTTGATTTTTTTACAGTGAGATATGTATGCATATAACTTTATGACCTTTTTCATATTATATATAACTAACATTTAAAAAGTACTTACTATATGCCAGGAATAGTGATTAAAAATTTCTTTAAATTGTTTTATTGAAACTAAGATATTATTTATTGATTGTAAGATATGCCAGTATCATATATGTCATTAAGAAAGAACATTTAAAAAACTGCCCACTACAGTGTAACACAAACAACACATAGTGCTTTTTCTTCTCAACTACACTGCATGTCTCTGGAAGTTAAGCAACTTCTATCTAAAGTCAGCAGGAGGGCTGGGGGTGTAGCTCAGTGGTAGAGAACTTACCTAGCGTGTACAAGGCCCTGGGTCTGATCCTCAACACCAAATTAATTAATTAATTAATTAATTCCACAGGAAATTTCTGACACAATGGTGCTTGACACTTTAATGATAGTCTGCATAAAACATGAATTGGTGATACCAGCCTCTCGTTACTCTGCAATTTCTTTCACTATTTTAAGGCATTTCAGTTTCTCTTGGCATTGGCTGGTGTATGACAGGCTCTTATCTCAGTCACAAAGTATAACACAGCTTCCTCTTTGAGGCTGCTTTGCATGAATATGTGGAATTGCAGACCTTTCTTCAGGGACGAATATTTGCTTTATCAATATCAAATTTAAGCCCCTCTACTCCACTTCTGTGTCTTTGTCATATATGTCATATATGAAGTTTGTTTCCATGCAGAATCATAATGGAGTTTTTTAAGCATTTTAAATAGCAATTAAGTTCAAATTGTGTAGTACTACAATGTACATAATTCAATCAATGTGAAAGTCTTATGAACAGCTTTGGCCAAGTTTGCATGCACAGGCAGCAGCAACTCCGGGGTAGTACAACACCATCAATCATAAGTCATAGCCCACTATCAGACATGTTAAAAGTGGCCGGGCATGGTGGTGCATGCTTGTAATCCTTGGGAGGCTGAGACAGGAGGATCGCAGGTTCGCGGCCAGCCTCAGCTACTTAGTGAGACCCTGTTTCAAAATAAAGAATAAAAAATAGGGCTGGGGGTGTAGCTTGGAGGTACAATGCCCCTGGGTTCAATCCCCAGTACCATACACACACAAAAAAGGAATGTTAAAAGTGAAAAAATAATCCTCATTAGAATACAAGAAATATAGTATTATTCACTTGATCCCCAAATAATCTTTAAGTCAATCTTATTATTCCTCAGATAAGAAACCTGAGAAACAGATTATTAAAATGCAGTTATTAGCCAGTGAGGTGGCAAATGCCTGTAATCCATGTACTTGGGAGGTTGAGACAGGAGGATCGCAGGTTCGAGGACAGCCTCAGCAAGTAGTGAAACTCAAATCAACTTAGCGAGACCCTATTTCCAAATTAGAAATAAAATCAGGCTGGGGTTGTAGCTCCATGGTAGAATGCCTCTGGGTTCAATCCCCAGTACCACAGAAAAAAATAAATGAATAAATAAAATAAAATGCAGTTATTAAGAAACAGGTCTTTTTACATATAGTTTGGTTCCTGTGCCTACAATTTCAATCATTAAGCTATGTTGTCTCCTTGTTATGATAAGGGTTTTCCTTATTTACTATATAATATTCATAATTATGGTAGCTTAATTCCATCAAAAGGAGAAACCAGAATCTAATTAATCATTATCAAATATCAGATGATTGGATTCCATTATAAATTATATAGCAACTAGCATATCAATCCATATGGCTTTTTATAACCCAAAGGAATATATTTTAAATACAAAAATAATACTCAATCTAGAACATTTGGAAAATACAGAAACTATAAACAAGTAAATAACAAGGCTGCTATAATCTCATCACTTTTGGGAGGGGCACTGGGGATTGAATCCAGAGGCATTCTACCTCTGAGCTACACTCCCAGCCCTATTTTTTTTTTAAACAGGGTCTCACTAGGTTGATGAGAGTCTCACTACTTGATGAGACTGTCCTCAAACCTATGATCTTCCTGTCTCAGCCTCCCAAGTACTAGGATTACAGGTGTGTGCCACCACGTCCAGCTTTCTTTTAAATTTTTGCATACATCTTTTTAAATAGTTGAGATTATAATGTAAATACCTTTCTATGTCTTACTTTGTACACTTAACATATTGTACTGTTTTCTGTGGCTACCATAACAAATTACCACAAATTTTCTGGCTTAAATCAACAGAAATTTATTCCTTCAAAGTTCTAAAATCAAGGTGTGGGGGCCGCTGTGCTCCTCTGTAGGATCTGGGGTGTGCATGTGGGGAAAGTGGCCTCTGGATTTTGTCTCTTCCAGCTTCTTATGATTTGTCAATGCCCTGAGCTTGTGGCCACATCACTCCAAGTTCTGCCTCCATCTTCATGTTGACTTCTCTAAGTGCCTGTGTTATCTCCTCTTCTGTCTCTTAGAAGGACACTTGGCATCATATTTAGGAACAACACAGATAATCCAAGATGATCTAATCTCAAGACTTTTAATTACATCTGAAAAGATGCTTTGTCTAAATAAGGTCACATTCACAGGTTCTGGGAATTAGGGGATAGACATATGCTTCTGGAAGCCACCATTCATTCAACCCACTACAAGTATCATAAACATTTTCTCATATTAAAAACTATTCACAAAAAATTTTAAGAGCTGCATAGTATTCTAACATGTTTACCCAATATTCTAGCATGTTTACCCAATTACTATTTTTAGATGCTTAATTTTTCTGCTATCAACAATAACTTAATTCACAGTATTTGACTTAATAGGTCAGATTCCCACAACAGAAAATATTGATTCAGAACATATAAATAATTTTGGAGCTCTTGATAGATGCTGCCAAATTACTTAGTTTGCTTCTTAAGGAGTTTAACATATCTACACAGGCTGAGTGTGTGGTACACGCCTGTAATCCCAGCAAGGCCAAGGCAGGAGCAGGAGAATCACAAGTTTGTGGTAAGAGCGCCCCTATAACCCCCATGAAATTTACACAGAAAATATTCCATATATATATATGGGGGGGAACCAAAGTATGAAATGGTAAAAGGGAGGACTGATTCAGGAATGGAAAAAGATGGAGAAATAGGGAAGAAATACTTTAAAAGAAAGGCCTATGCAGGGCATGGTGGTGCACGCCTGTAATCCCAGTACTTGGGAAGCTGAGACAGGTTCGAAGCCAGCCTCAGAAACTTAGTAAGGCCCTCAGCAACTTAGTGGGACCCTGTTTCAAAATAAACAATAAAAAGGGTTGAGTGTATAGCTCAGAGATAGAATGCCCCTGGTTCAATCCATAGTACCAAAAGAAAGAAAGAAAAGCCTAATGATCCCAAACTTATTCAAATGGAAAATGAAGTTTTCACCATTATTTGATCAGGGGTACACAACATACTCTTCAAGCAAAACAGGCAGCTCTGCCCATCTCCTGGGACAATGTGACTATCTGTTCATAGATGTTATTCTATGTACTGGCCAGGCCGTGAAGCCTGAAGACAGGACGGTCAGATACAAAAAAGGGGTTTATTAGCTAACTGGTGCACTAACTAAAAGGAATATTTGAGGTATCAACTTACACCTGTCATTGTGGTCTATGGAGAAAAGGTGTATAATCAGTACCTCTTAGCTCATTGATGACAAATCAAAACATAGTACTGTTATAATATTCTAAAATTACAAACAAAAATGATAGGGTAATAGCCAGTTATGAATATAAGTTTGCACACCTCCTTTGGTACCTCAATGCATTCTTTTCAAAAGCTAGACACACTCCAATTAAGGAAGACTAATTCACTATAGTCAGTAATGTACAAAGTGAAGCACATCTAATTCCTTTTAAAAAGGTATAGATAGAACCAGGGGTGGTGGCGCATGCTTGTAATCCTAGTACCTGGGAGGCTGAGACAGGAGGATCGCAGGTTCATGGCTAGCCTCAGCTACTTAGTGAGGCCCTCTGCAACTTAATGAGACCCTGTTTCAAAATAAAGAATAAAAAATAGGGCTGGAGGTATAGCTCGGAGATAGAATGCCCCTGGGTTCAATCCCCAGTACCACACACACACACACAAACAAAAAAGTGTAGATAAACTGGGCATTGTGACACATGCCTATAATCACAGCTATTCAAGAGGCTGAGTTAGGAGAATCTAAAATTCAAGGCCAGCCTGAGCAATTTAGTGAGTCCCCATCTCAAAATAAAAAATAAAAAGGGCTAGGGATGTAGCTCAGAGGTACAGTGCTTGCCTGGCATGTGCAAAGCCCTGGGTTCAATCCCCCGTACGAAACAACAACAACAAAAAAAGATACTGATGATTCGACTGAGTTGGATTTTCATGTTTTTGAAGGATTGCCATCCTCTAGATGCACACGTTAATTTGAGATTTGCCAAAGAAGCAGTGCTATGTGGAAAGAGGAAAGAGAAATTGAGACTGATGGGATTCAAACAATAGCTTTGGCTGCTTTATTCTCTGTTGCACTGGGCAATTTAACCTGCCTCTGAGATTATATGTTTTCTGTAAAATGAATATTGTAAAGTTTATTTTAAACAATTGTTATTTTCTTATACTAGAGGTTATTGTTACAAAGGATTAGGCAGTGGAGAACCTCATTTATTTCTCAGATGCCACTAAACTTACTAGTGGTGCCTTGTACTGCCTTAATGCTGATGTTGTTTGTTTTTCATCAGTGATGCCAAACATTTAAATCTAAAGATCTCTCTACAGAGATACATGTTCTCATTCTCTCCATTATGAAAGAAAACTTCCTGCAGTGAGACACTCCATTCATGGAGTCTATACTTAGGGTAGATCTATACTCCTGCACATCAAAAGACTGATAAATTATTCACAGCGCATTGGGGAATTGTTGATGTTGATGCTATAGCCTTTTAAGTAAAGTAAATAAGAACATGAAAGATAAATTGATATTTCTGGAGTAGCACAACTTAATAAAGTATATTATAATTAGCAAAATTAGCAGACCAGCCATGGTACTGATAATGTGGACACCAGAGTGAGCTCTTTATTTAGGGAACATCAATAAATACATGTTACTCTCTTTTAAACTGTAAAATGAGATTATAATTCTACTATATTAAAAGTTTTTTGATATGTTTAAGTTAGTTTATGTTGCCTTAAATTTACAAAATCATGTAGTATTTACAAAAGTCTAATAGTCCCTTTTGAAAGTGAACCAAAAGATTTGTTGGCAAGAAGGAACTCCTTAGGTCTATTGCTCAACCAACAAGGGACTGCTTGAGCAAAGGACTGCTTTGACAGCAGCCGAGGGGTCATGTACCATAGACTTCTTAAAATCTGCAAGGACAGAAGATCCAGATACAGGAGATCACTACCGTAGCGTCCTGAGCTTCCAGAGAGCAGAAATGTTATCTTGGGTATCTTTGTTCCTTACACAACTCAGAACCTACCATGGTGTGGCTAGAACATAGTGGATGCTCAATAAGCGGTTACTGAGCCAATAGTCTACGTAGTGAAGTAGCCTGTTCCATAGTGCAGCAGTGACAGTGGGAGATCATCACATATAGAACCTAAAGTAGAGCCATAATTCTAGTACTTGGGAGGCTGAGACAGGAGGATTGCAGGTCTGAAGCCAGCCTCAGCAATTTAGTGAGGCCGTCAGCAACTTAGTGAGACCTTGTTTCCAAATAATAAAATAAAAAGGGCTGGGGGTGTAGTTCAGAGGTAGAATGTCCCTGGGTTCAATCCCCAGTACCACAAAAAGAAAAAAAAGAACCTAAAGTAGTTATTTTAAAATATTTGCATTTCTGTTCTAGTCTCTAGCATTTTCCATGTGTGATATTGATTCATTAGATAGAAAGGGGAAGCATATTAAACTTAACATTAACCTTTTGTTTTGACATGTAATTAGCTAGGATTTATGAGATGCTAAAGGCTGCTATGTCTGGGAAAGGGAGCATAAATATATGAATAGGGGTATTTTTGTTTTACCGAACTTGGGATAATATAGTCATTTGTTTTCAATAAGACATTATATCTGGTATATTTTTATTTTAAAGTGGCTAATGATATTCTAAACAAATTAGATATGTTATTCTAGTCCAATGCTGGACTAGATTTCTAATTTTAATTCTTCTCCACCCAAATTGAGAATCGGATCAGGTCAAGTCAGTGTAAAACATTACAAAGGATTAACTCAGTTCTCCTCTCCATTTTGTTATGATAATTTTATTATTGTGCCACTATTATATTTCAAAATTCTAGTATCAATAGAGTAACATCTTAGATGAACCAAATGAATCTTTTGTGTGTGTGTGTGGGGGGGGTTACTGGGGATTGAACCCAAGGGCATTCTACCTCTGAGTTACACTCTGTCTAGGTCAACATTCTCACTGCCATAGTCTAAAACAACTGACCACACAACCTAGAAAGGAAGATTTATTTGCTCACAGTGTTTGAAGATTCAGGGTTCAGTCCATGTGAGGTCACGTCTTTGGAGCTCATGGAGGCAGGAAGCAGGGAGAGGGAGAGTGCTAGGCTCTGCTCTCCCAACATAGAGGCAGGAATTAGAGTGAGCAGGGGGAGGAAAGGACCTTATATAATCCCCAAGGCCACACCCCCAGGAACCACTCCTTAGCAACCAAACTCTGCTTCCAACATTCCTACCTTGTTTCTGTGAGGGTTAGGGGAACGTTCTAAAACTAAACCCTTATACTCTGCCCCTGTCCCCCTAGACCTCAAGGCCACCTCACAATGCAAAATGCATTTAGTTCACCTCCAAGAGTTCCATAGTCTTAACAGTTTTAACATTGCTCAAAAGTCCAAAGTCTCCTCTGGATTCAAGGCAAACTCTTGGCTGTGAGCCTTGTAAAAATAAAAATCAAGTTACATACATCCAATGTACAATGGCACAGAGTAAACATTTGCATTTCAAAAGGAAGGAATAGGGCCATAGAAAGAAGGAATGGGACCAAAACAGTATCGAAACCCATCAGGGCAAGCATTTGATCTTTCAGTTCTACTTCTGGTATCAGGGCACATGGTAGTGTGATGTGATCTCTAAGGGGCCTTGACAGGCCTGCCCCTACAGCCTGGTTGATTGCAATGGGCAGCATACTGGCTCCTCTAGCCTGTCTCTATGGCTTGCAGCTTTTAGCCTTTCCTCATGGTTGTTCCATGTTTCTGGGATCTCTAAGTCTGAGGGGTTTTCCTTGCAACCTTGTTTTCACCCTCATAGCTTCACAAATTGCCCCATTTGGGTCTGCTTGCAGGGATTCCTACCTTACCACATGTTGCCTGGCTTCCCAGACCTTCCTTTGAAATATGGGTAGAAGACTCCATGATCCCCCTTTTTTTTCCCAGCAAAGCCAGCATTATGTGAGTGCCAAGATCAAACACCAGCAGGAAAGGTAGTCATGCCCTCTTTAATCATTGCCACTGGGCCCTTGTCAATCACAGCTGTGGGGCCCACCTCCATCCGGGCCACAGCTGGACCCTCCTCTATCCAGGCCACCACTGGCCCCACCTCCATCATGGCCACCACTTCCTCCTTCCTTTCATCCATCCTACTTTCTTCCACAACACCATCTCTCTGGGCCCCAGCTTTACACATGCCTTTCTGGCCAAACTGCAAATCTATAAAGTATCTCTGTTTTACTTTCTACTCCCAAAATTCAGTGTACAGTTAGTTAAATGCAGACATCAATGTCCATAATGCAGTTTGAATACTTTGCTGTTTTTAGATTTCCTCAGCCAGCTTAATAGATCCACCATCTTTAAATTTGGCCTCATGCAAGTTTCAGGACATGGGCAAAATGCCGATAAATTCTTTGCCAGAATGTAACATGTGTGGCCTCTACTCCATTTTCCTATAGAGTCCTCTTTGTCTTCGAAAGTCTCCTGAGCACCGTCTTTACTATCCACCTTTCTAGCCACATTCTGGCCCTTCCAACTTCCTCTCATAAATTAGTTCCAAAGACTCACAAAACACATAGTTAAACTTCAGTATAGCAGTGACCCCACTCCTTTGGCATCAATTTCTGTCTCAGTCAACATTCTCAATGCCATAATCCAAAATGACTGACCACACAACTTAGAGGAAGGAAGCTTTATTTGCTCAGTTTTTGAAGATTCAGGGTTCAGTCCATGTAAGGCCAGGTCTTTGGAGCTCAGGCATGGCAGTGTGAAGCAGGGAGAGGGAGAGCACTATGTTCCACTCTCCCAATGTGGAGGCCGGGAGCAGAGAGAACAAGCAAGTGGGGAGGAAAGGCCCTTATATAATCCCCAAGGCTACACCCCCAGAAACCCCTCCTTAGCAACCAAGTCCTGCTTCCAACATTGCTACCTTGTTTCCATCAGGGATAGGGGGACATTCTAAATCCAAACCATTACACACCACCAGCCCTATTTTATTTTTCGTTTTGAAACAGGATCTCACTAGGTTGCTGCTGAGAGTCTGGCTAAGTTGCTGAGGCCGATCCTGAACCTGTGGTCCTCCTGTCTCAACCTGCCAAGTACTGGGATTACAGGAGTACGCCACCACACTTGGCTCCAAATGAATCTTAAAAGAAAATATATTAAAATTTATATTAAACTTGATCTTTTTATACTATTTGCACTAAGTTTTACAATACTTTGCATGTAAATTTTCACCAGCTAATAGGTTTTTTCATAACATGAAACTATTTTTAAGTTTTCTTCTTTATTTAGAATAGATATCTTTTCCTCTAAATTTGTAGGCTAAAAATAATAAATTTAATAGGCTAGCTTCAAGAGAAAGAAACACTTATGGAAAGGAAACTGATTACAAAGTATCTAACTTTTCATTAATTTGGAAAAACATCTTATTGACTTGGCAAATGAAATATAAGAGATCCTCAGTCCTAGGAAAACTTTCCCCTAAACTTAAAAACAGTTTACATTCTCTATGTTGCCAAGAACATGAGACATCTAAGTTCACCCTGAACTCTTACCTTATAGTTCTTAGGCTTCTAAATCTTTCAAAACCCTTCTAACATCAATTAGATCAGATATTTTAAGTGTTATACTTTATCGTGCCATTTAATCATAGAAATTAAAATGAGCAAGCAGAGTTCTCATTCAAAGCATCACTTTCTCTCGGCCATGCTATAATAAATCACTCTTTTAAATCTTTCTAATTCAATTTCCAAAGTTTAACCCCCCCCCCCAAAAAGAAGATACTTGTTCTGTACTTAGCAATCTTCCCTGGTTTCCTATTTATTTAAATTATCAAGTAGGAACTTCAATCTGTAATTATTATCATTATTATTACTACTATTAGTCTGTCATAAGCACAACTTACATTCTGCTGATATCCTTCCCCTATTGTTAGATGTGATCTTTTGCTAATAGGCTTTTATTATAGTCTTCACAGCATTCCTTTCCCATATTTACTTTTCCCAATTATTGGAATAAATCTCATTGTGTTACATGATTTAATAATTGTTATTAAACTGTTATTATTTTGATGTTTTACAAAAAAGACATGTTAAAAAAGATTTTTAAAAGTATAAAATATGTGAGTTGAAGGAAGTAAAAAATGCATTGAAAACAAGAATGACATGAAAAGAGGAAATAAAATTTAGTTAGCTGAACTGGCTGTTCTTCTTTAGGAAGTTCCATGTCTTTCTTTTGATATCTGGCATAAGTCAGAGATAGATAGGCTGGGCTAGGTTCTTCTTGGTCTTTGCTCCTCTAAGATGGGGAGAAAAATGGCTCCTAGTTACCTATTCCATTACCTGTTCGCCATGAACCCAGGCATTAGTTTTCGTTTTACATTTTGACTACTGTCCTCAGAGACTTTCTGTTTCTTGTGATAGCAATGGTTTCTCTCTATTGAGAGTTGTGATCCAAGGTTAAAGCTGATTATTCCCCCAACCTTCTTGTAAGTGTTTTGTTAAACGGCACCTGTCTGTGCTTAAATATTAGGTAGGAGAGCTATTAGGAAGGAAAGCCAGGAGGATGGCAGACATAAATATCTTTTTTCTCTGTTGCTGGGACAAGGTGACCTGGAAGACAGTCACTGTATTAATGTTAATGAGGATAAACAAGCCCTGCAGACAGACTGAGATAGTAGAGCCCAAATCACAATGTTCAGTTCCCAGCATCCCAGGCATTGTGGGCAGAATACAGAGATGAATGAGATACTCTGTCCCCAAGAAGCTCCTTGTCTGGTTTCATTCTCCTATGAGGATAAAAAGCGCCTGTAAAACTGGGGCATCAGTATTGGGATAATCACAAGAACTCCTTAGAGAAGGCCAGTTGAACATTTCTCAGGACTTTGTGTGGCATAGAATTTGTGGGGAAAAGGGACATTTTTAGCCATTAATACTACTTATCCCCAACCTTTTACTAGTAGACTTATTAAATAACTGGTATGTCACTGTCATCTTTATTTCCTTACCATTTTATTCCTTAATCTCTTGAGATCATCTGGAACTACATCTTGATCATTTAACTGAAACTACATTCTAAGAGGATGTAATTCCTTGAGTTCTAGTTTAATGGTATAATGTATGCAGAGCAGCAAAGAAATTAATAGAATGGGATTTGGAATCAGGCAGTCCTGGTTAATAGTTAGTAGCTAGCTCCGTGACCTTGAGAAGACGTCTTTAAAACATCACCTGTGAAAAAGGTATAATAAAAATCTGTCCCATAAGATCACCATATGGATTAAATGAGATAAAATATGTAACCACCGAACACAGAGCAAGGGACACAGTTTTTTGTTTTGTTTGTTTGCTTGTAGTACCAGGGATTAAACCCAGGGGTGCTCTATCTCTGAGATACATCCCTAGCCCTTTTTTTTTTTTATTTTGAGATAGGGTCTTACTAAGTTGCTGAGGCTGGTCTCAAACCTGCAATCCTCCTGTCTCAGCCTCCCAAGTACTGGGATTACAGGTGTGCTCCATTATGCCGGCCACGGCACACAGTTTTTGTTCAATAATTCCATTATTATAGTTTTTTTAAAGGCTTTCACACTATTTCTCCCCAAATTTCTGTAACATGAAAAATACCACTGTCTCATATGCAGAAAAAAGTTTTCTTTGTTTTACCAAGACAAACCCTTAAATAATCCTTAATGTCCAATCCTCAGACTTCCACTCTTTCCTCTAAAAGAAGTTATTATCACCAGATGTGGTAGTGCATGCCTGTAATCCCAGTGCCTGTGAGGCTGAGACAGGAGGATCACAGGTTTGAGG
Source organism: Glis glis (assembly GCA_004027185.1). NCBI lineage: Eukaryota > Metazoa > Chordata > Mammalia > Rodentia > Gliridae > Glis > Glis glis. Next base: position 18,963 of record PVJS01016372.1, read on the forward strand.
CTAGTCTCAGCAACTTAGGGAGACCCTGTTTCAAAAATTTAAAAAAAAAGGGTTGGGGGGTACTGCTCAGAAGTAGAATGCCCTTGGGTTCAATCCCCATTACCAAAAATAAAAGTTATTATCACTTTTTGCCAAAGGGATGAAGGGAAGAACCCAGAAGAAAAAAGTGATACCACTCTGAGTAGCAGTAACTCTCAGTGTAGTGACATAACCAACCCAAGTCAACGTTGTAGGACCTCACTCTGACCTCACTCCTGCTCTCTGCTCTATTGCTGGAGCGCTCTGTTGGCCAAACCAAGCCAAGGAGTAGGAGCAGTGAATATACTGCACACAGCCTTGCAGAATGGAGAGAAAGTGGAGAAGAGTAGAGAGTGGACACATGGAGCCGGGTGTGGTGGCGCATGCTTGTAATCCCAGTACTTTGGGAGGCGGAGACCGGAGGATCCGGGTTCGTGGCCAGCCTCAGCTCTCTCTCTCTCTCTCTCTCCCTGCCTCTCTCTCTCTTTCTCTCTCTCTCTACCTACCTACCTACCTAGTGAGGTCCTCCGCAACTTCGTGAGACCCGGTTTCAAAATAAAGTATAAAAAAGTGTAGCGCAGAGGTAGAACGCCCCTGTGTTCAATCCCGGTACCACAAAAAAAAAAAACAAAGGGGTGGACACATGGGAGGTATATGACACAGACACATAGAAACAAATGTAAAGAATATGTATGTTTTAGACTGCTCAGGCTGCCATAACAAGACACCATAGACTGAGTGTCTTAAACCACAGACATTTATTTCTCACAGTCTGGAGCCTGGGATGTCCAAGATCAGGTGCTGGCGCATTCACTGTCTGTGGAGGGACCTCTTCCTGGTTTGTAGATGGCTGCCTTCTTGTACCTTTGCACTGCCTAGTGGGAGGTCATCTTTATTGTATCCTTTATTATAAGGGTGCTAATCCCACTCATGAGGGCTCCACCTTTATGACTTAATTACCTCCCCCAAACCCTACTTCCCAAAACCATCATATTGACGGTTAGGTTTGAACATACAAATTTTGGAGGGGTGGAGGGACACACACATTCAGTCCATAGCAGTGTATAAAACCTTTATGAAAAAAATTAAAATTTTATACAGTATGTTTATGGGGAAGTAGATGCAGCCTTACAATGCCAATTTCCTACAAATTAACCTACATATTCAATGCAATTTTTGTTGTTACTACTAGGAATTGAACCCAGGAGTGCTCTGCCACTGAGCTACATCCCTAGCCCTTGTTTTTTATTTTGTTTTGAGTTGCCAAGGCTGGCCTTGAATTTGCAATCGTCCTGCTTCAGCCCCAGAAGAGCTGAGACTTCAGGCGTATGCCACTGCACCTGGCTATTCAATGCAATTTTTTTTAAAACACCAAGAGCTAGGTGTGGAAGTCCAGTATAAAAAATGATAAGGAATGAGTTCTGTTTAGGATATCATTTACTAAAACCTAAATGGTAATTCAAATGTCATTTAAAGATTAAAGATGGCAAGGCATGGTGGTGCACTCCTGTAATCCCAGTACTTGAGAGGCTGAGACAGGAGGATTGCAGGTTGGAGGTCAGCCTCAGCAACTTAGTAAGACCCTGCTTCAAAATAAAAAATCAAAAGAGTTGGGGGTGTAGCTCGGAGGCAGAATGCCCCTGGGTTCAATTCCTAGTACGAAAAAAAAAAAGAAGAAAAGAAAGAAAAAGAAAAAAATTTTAAAATCTTCCTGTCATTTGTTTAAATTCTTAATTTGCTTAAAAATAAAAGACTTAGTAAGTGAATACTGGTATACTTCAACTTGAGATCTATCTGAATACTGACAATCTCCAAATTATTTTGATGAAAATTAATTGTTCTACTGATAGTATCTTTGATATGCTCCACAGGAAATGCAGTTCTTATCTTATGAACATAGTATATGAAACAGATGTCATTAGAAACTATTACAGCAATGATAAATGAATGATCCTATTAAAGAATTCATTATTTTAAATCATTTTATCTCCTATTTAGCACTAAATTTAACAGGTGTATAGTTCTTCAGTGGTTCTCAAGCAGAGCGGATATTGACCTCTAGGGGACATGTGGTAATATCTCCAGACAATGTGTCTCACTGAGAAGGTCAGGTCGGAGCGCTTCCAGCATTTAATGGGTAGAGAAGCTAGGGACCCTTTAAACAGCTTACAATATACAGGACAGCTCCCCACAATAAAGATTATCCAGTCCCAAACCAAAGTATCACTAATGACAAAATGTGTCCTCTTCTGTAGAGGAGAACCCTTTTCTAGCAGGAACGAAAAATATTTTAACAATAATTTTAATGAAGCCAGGCATGGTGGCGCACGCTTGTAATCCCTTTGGGAGGTGGAGACCGGAGGATCTGGGTTCGCGGCCAGCCTCAGCTCTCTCTCTCTCTCTCTCTCTCTCTCTCCTTAGTGAGGCCCTCTGCAACTTCGTGAGACCTGGTTTCAAAATAAAGTATAAAAAATAGGACCGGGGGCGTAGCGCAGAGGTAGAACGCCCCTGCGTTTAATCCCCGGTACTGCAAAAAAAAAAAAAAAAAATTAATGAACAGTAGTTTTTTTCTCTAAAGGCTTTGAATTAAAAAAAAAGAAGGTATTTTAAAAATTTTGAAACAGGAAAATAAAATAGGCCTGGGGGTGTAGCTCAAAGGTAGAATGCCTCTGGGTTCAATCCCAGTGCCACACACACAAAAAAGGATAAGGTAGATAATAAACACACATATATACTTACATGTACATGCATATACATATATATTTAGACTATGTACACAAGTATGGGATGTGCTTATAAAGTAATAAGACTACTTTTTTTTATGTGTGTGGTACTGGGGATGGAACTCAGGGGCCTTCTACCTCTGGGCTATGCCCCCAGCCCTATTTTATTTTTTTATTAGGAGATAGGGTCTCACTAAGTTGCTGAGAGCCTAAGTTGCTGAGGCTGGCTTTGAACCTGTGATCCTTCTGTCTTAGCCTCCCAAGTACTGGGATTACAGGCATGCACCACCACGCCCAGCTTATACGACTTTTTTAGCATGTGAAATTAATTGCTAAGATTTAGATAATGATTTACTATTTATAAAGTACTTTCTGTTTCCTTGGTGAATTACCTGTATCCAAAGACTCAATTTTCATCCCTATGATTATGATTTTCAAATATTTATCATGAGCCCAGACTTCAATATGCTCCCACACCCTGCTGACTTTCTGTTCTCAATATTTCCTCCATCACCCACTCTGCATTAGTTTGGCCCTCATTCTTGTTTTTCTGGATTAGTGTATGACTCCATTGTCTAAGATCATACTAGCCTGTGGTTATAAAATAAGGAAAACATCCTTCTCTTAGTGCACAAATTATAATAGCTTCTATCCTGAATAACTCCCAGAAATCAAGAACTGTCATTAGCTTTTGAGAGCTTTCAGGGTTCTGCGGAGTGGTGTCTTAAGCAGATCTTCCGGGTTCTTGGCCACCCCACCGAGGCTCTTCCTGTAAGATAAAGCTGACCACTTGGTGGGTGTGGCTTCCTGCAGATGACTATCACCAGACCCTGGGTTAAAGAAGGCTAGTACTGCTCAGTTCTTTGCATCCCTTTATCTTTCAGTAAATTTACCTATGAAAACAAAATGACTAGAGATACATTCAATACAAAGCACCTAGAATAGTTGAAAATTATAAAGTAAAAAAGCAAGTCATGAAGTATAATGAACACAAATAATTCATATTGAGAAAATATTACAAAATATTAAGGAGAAGACTGAGATAAATTCAATAGAAAAACAGGCAAGAAACTTGACCAAACACTTTACCAAAGAGGACATTTTTTCATAAACACATAGAAAGATGCTCTACCTCATTATTAATCAGAAAAATACAAATTAAAGCCACTACAAACAGACTAGAATAGGCTAAATATTAAAAAGACTAAAAATACCAAGTATTGGTAAGGATATAGAGACTCAAGAATTCTCATAAATTGCTGGTGGAGGTATAAATTGGAGAGCCTCTTAGGAGAACAGTTTGGTATCTTGCCATAAACTCAAAGAATGTGTTATTCTTAATGCAACAATTCAATTTCTAGATTATATACCCATCAGAAATATGCACATGTATACTGGCAGGCATATGTTAGAATATTCATTGGTTGAAGTTCCAAATAATGAGATATTCACCAAGGGTAGTAGTATATTTATACACTATAAAAAATACAACAGTGTAAATAAATGAACTACAGTATATACGATGACACAAATCAAGCTCATAAACACAACATTAATGTAGAGATAAAAGACTATTATATAATTCCATTTATATAAATTTTAAAAGGCAAAACTAAATTCCACTGTAAGTGGATGCCCATTTTTGTTGTAAAAGAATAAAAAGAGCAAGGAAATGACTACATAATATTTCCTACAATGTCAGGAAAGGACTGCTTACAAGAGAGAGGAGGCTGTGGTTGGGGGTAGGCATGCTTAGAAGAGAGAGAGGAGGCTGACTGAGGGTGGGCATGGGGGATGCTTCGCTTCTTGAGCTATACCAATGCTCTACTTCTTGACCTGGATTGGTGATTACAGTGTTCTTACTATAGCAATTCATGAAACTGCATGCTTATGTTTTTATGCCATTTTCTAAAATGTGCTTCATTGAACAATGAAAATAATTTTTTTTTTTTGCGGCACTGGGGATTGAACCCAGGGGCATTCTACCTCCGAGCTATACCCCCAGCCCTATTTTTTATTCTTTATTTTGAAACAGGGTCTCACTAAGTTGCAGAGGGCCTCACTAAGTAGCTGAGGCTGGCCGCGAACCTGTGATCCTCCTGTCTCAGCCTCCCAAGTACTGGGATTACAAGCGTGTGCCACCACGCCCCACTGAACAATGAAAAGAATTTTAAGTAAAATATAACAGCTTCTGAAAACTTCCCCTAAACTTTTTAACTAATATTTGAAAGGTGCTCAAGAATTTTTAGTGTCAAGCTGAGAGCAGTGGCATGCAGCTAAAATCAAAGTACTTGGGAGGCTGACACAGGAGAAATGAGGTTTGAGGCCAGCTTCAGCAACTTACTAAGACCCTCAGAAACTCCCTATTTCAAAATTAAAAATTTTAAAAAGGGCTGGGGGTGTAGCTCAGAGGTAGAATACCCCTAGGTTCAATCCCCAGTACTAAAATGAATGAATGAATGAATGAATAGATAAATAAACAAGTAAATAAAGGATTTTTAGTGTCAGAATGTCCTCATTTTAAAAGCCTTTTGAAAACTAAAATACAAAAGAGGCTACAATGGAAAAAAAGAAAATCAACCAAATATCTTATCTTTGCATGGAAACTTCAAAAAAATCATTCACCCCCCTAAAGGCGGTCAGTATGCTTTTTTCCTAATGCTTTTTTCATAATGCTACTATACCTTTGCTTTGAAATAACTTATGCTTTACTTGCTCAATGTTAACTTTTAAATTTTAAACATTAAAACCATAAGTCATAAAGAGGGTATATTCTAAGATGAGAAAAAAATCCACTTAATTTGGTGGCATTAGTTGAGCTTAATAGCGAAAATCTAATACTTTAAAACTTCTCGTATTAATCAGATATTAACAATTTCTAAAACAATACAAAAAGGAAAATAAATGCATTTACCACTGACTTTCTAATAGTTATTAGGTAGACAGATAGCAAGAAAAGAAAAATAATTAATATAATCTTAGAGTAAATAAGTGGTTCTCAATCAGGGCCAATTTTGTCCCCAGGGAACACTTGGCAATGTCTAGAGACATTTTTGGTTACCACAGTGAGTATAGGGGTGGTAGTAATGGCATCTAGTTGGTAAAGACCAAGGATATTATTAAACATCCTATAATACACAGGAAAGCCCCGTTAAAGAAAAAAAATTATTAAATGACACTTGTTAAAACATAGTAAGGAAGAATTTATTCAGGACCATTGCAATAGGTATAGGGATCACTGCAATAGGATTTTGCAGTGGAGAGAGACTGGGCTCAACTACAAACATGGCATGAGCAAGTATGAACTTATGGCCAAGGAGCAGTGTAGGGGTCAGTGAATGGAAAATTACCAAGAGAAAACATCAGGGAAAGGAGGATTCCTGCTAAACCAACCTAACAGGATTCTTGCTAAAGACAGGCCAGGGTAATCTACATTACCTGGGGGATTGTGAAGGATGTCCTAAGCACAGGGAAAACAATGTTAAAGAGAGAGAGAGAGACAGAGAGACAGACAGAGAGACAGACAGAGAGAGAGAGACTGAGACTGACTCAATCTTTATCCTCAAGAAAATCTAACAAGTGTGGAATGACACTACTATTCCTAATACAATGTGTTAAATAATCATAGATATATTCACAGGATATTATGGGAACAAGGAGGAAGACCTTAGTTAACCTAGGCATAGTACTAGCTTTCTATAGTACTCTGCTTATGTTATCATCAAGATTAGATCTCTTTTTTCATTCAGAATAAAACATTGTTAAAGGAACTTTCTCATCATAAACAGGAAAAAAGTAATGGATATGAATATATATCCATTTATATTCTGAAGTAAAATTTTGCCTGAAGTAAAATTGCAGTTCTGTGAACAGTAAAGGAAATTAAAGAATAAGATATACAATCCCCCTGGAGGCAGGAGAGTAGGTGGTGGGGTGAAGTTGAGTCATCCTTAGCCCTGGTGTCTGCAGGGGCACGATCTCCTGGGTCCTTGCTTCCCCAAAGAAAGGTTTCAAATGGAAAGCATGAATAGGGAAACTTAAGAGATTTATTTCCTTTCCTGAGGGCTTGCTTAACTTTCCTTCAGATCCTTCCCCATCTTGTCTTGACCTGCTCAATCCTATCTAGCTGCCTAACACTGTTACCATCAGATGGTTCTTAAGTGCCTGGATGGCATCTGGGGAGGGGAAAGAGGAGATGAATAGGTCCTGAGTAGAAGAAAAGGCATTAGTACCGACAATTTATAGGTTGGATTGGATAGGATTCGTCTAATTCACAAGTATGCCCTCATTTTATAATTGCAAATATTTAGAATAATAGTATTACTCTTTTGTGCTGGCAGGAAGTAGTTAAGGAATAAACACATTCTGGAGGGAGGGAGGATACCAGGAATTGGTGTGCTAAATGAGAATACAACTGCTTCATCATGTGCAATCAAAAGCTTCAAACAGTGTATAAATTAGATAATGAAGATGAATAATATAGGGTCCCAAAAGAAGTCAACATCAACTGAAGAATCTAGTGAAGGGTGCAGCAGAGTAGAAGATGGAATTGAATACGGATCTTTGAGCCGGTCGTGGTGGCGCAAGCTTGTAATCCCAGTACTTTGGGAGGCGGAGACCGGGGCCAGCCTCAGCTCTCTCTCTCTCTCTCCCTCTCTTTCTCTCTCTACCTAGTGAGGCCCTCGCAACTTCATGAGATCCGGTTTCAAAATAAAGTATTAAAAAATAGGGCCGGGGGTGTAGCACGGAGGTAGAACGCCTCTGGGTTCAATCCCCGGTACCGCAAAAAAAAAAAAAAAAAAAAAAATACGGATCTTTGGTTTGATTGGTTCGATAAAGAACATTTCAGGCAAATTAGTTATAGCATTTTCTTCAGATTTTCAAAACCATCTTTTTTTTTTGTTACTGAGGACTGAACTCAGGTGCATTCTTCCTCTGAGCTGTACCCCCAACCCTTTTTATTTTGAAACAGTCTCTCACTAAATTGCCGAGTCTGGCCTCTAACCTACAATTCTCCTGTCTTAGCCTCCCAAGTACTAGGATTACAGGCATGCGCCACCACGCCCGGCTTCAAAAACATCCACTTTGATCAAAAGGAGTTAGGAATAACCTGCATGGGTGCTTGCTACATTGAAGGACCATTGGGGCCAAAATTGGCCTCTTTGACCTAAGGGGAGGGAAGGGGAGAGAGATGAGAAAAGGGGAAGCGAATAAGTTCCTCCAACAGAGTTCCTATGTTGGTGTTTACCAAACACTCCTGCCAGCTTTAGTCCTCATACATGCTATTACCTCGCCTGGAACACAAACTTGAGTCCATCGGCCTCATCCTTCGGGTCTCAGCAGAAATATTCCTTACTCAGGTAAGCCTTTCTTTGCCTCCTCTCCCTCATCTTCATTTCCCACAGGGGTCTCCCTGCTATCAGCTCCCAAGGTTGTAACTAAGCAATGTGTTTTGTAGTTAATTATTTAGTCGGTCTCCTCTTCCAGACTCCAGCCAACCTCTCATCTTTAAGCAGAGTGCTCAGGAGGTCCGTGGCCCCGACGGTTTTGCCGATCGAGGGGTGGGCGTTCATCCGAGCGCCTTGCAGCACTCAGCACGCGGGCGGTACTGACTGCGTGAACGCGCCTGTGTTAAGTGATCCACACTGCCAGGCCCCCGGAAGCACCCAGCAATGACTGCTATTCCCAAGATCTCGTTTAATTTTGAAAAACCTCGGCCGGTGCTCAGCCCCGACGCTGGCAACCCGCCGAGGCCGGCCGACCCGAGCGCAGCGCCGCGTGGGCTTCCCGGCGAGCGCTCCTGCGGGCGGCCCAGCTGGAGCTCCTCTGCGCTGCGGAGGGAGGCTGCGGGGGGAGGCTGCAGGAGGGAGGCTGGAGGAGGGAGGCTGCGGAGGGAGGCAGCGGAAGGCCGCCCCGGCCGGCCGGCTGGACACCGCTCCTCGCCGCGGTGTGCGCACGCGGTGCGCACCTGGGATGCAGCCGCGCGCCCCTAGTCCCCGGCGGGCACGACGGCACCAGCGAGGCGCCCGGCCCTAGCCCGCCGCCGCCGGCCGCTCTAGGACGCGGGAGGGCCGTCCTCTCGGTGGTTGGGCTGGGCGCCGCCGGGCCTGCACGCGGGCGGCAGTGGGTGGGTCCGCGGGAGGAGCGGGGCGCCCAGTCACGGTCCCCCTTCCAGCCGCCGCCCCGGAAAGCTCGCACTCCCCAAATCCCAGACAAAATTTCGTCGTTCTTTGCTGCGTGGCAAAAGAAAATACACCACCACTTCTCGATTTGTCTTATCTTCAACTGATTTCTGGTGTGTTTCTTTAGTTTTTTTTTAAATATATTCAGTTATTGGTGCATTGTAATTATACATCTTGATACACATCAGGGTAGCAGCATCATACATGCACACATTGCTCATTTAGCCCTCCCTCCAATCCCACCCCATTCCTTCCCCTTCCCTCCCTTTAGTGCTCCGCATAGTGATTGAGTCTTTTAAGTTTGTGTATACACCTCATGCGCTATAGTGTTTCCCTCCACCCCCTCCCAACTCCCTCAGCTGGGTCACCTTCTTTGTTCATCTAAAGTTTTCTTCTTTGTCCGGAGTCCCTTCTAAGTCCCATTCTATCTAGCTTCCACATATTAGGGGGGACATCCGACTTTTCATTCTTAGTGACTTACTAATTTCACTCAGCATAATGTTCTCCAGTTGTCTCCATTTCCCTGCAAATGATGTAATTTTGTTATTCTTTGTGGCCCGTGAAATTCCATTGTGTACATATCCCATAGTTTTGTGATCCATTCATCTGTCGATGGACACCTTGGCTGGTTCCAAAGTTTGGCAATTGTGAATTGTGCAGCTATAAACATAGATACACATGCATTAGTTCTGATTCAGCCTCTGGCTACAGACACCTTGCGGTGGAAGCGCATGTGAGGAGCCCCTGACCGCAGCTTCCTACCTTTGGGCAGAATGTGGTCAGGACTTCCTTTTTTCTCCACACAGAACTAACAGGGTCTCAATGGGATAAACATTACCTCTGTTACCCACACTGTAGCCAACTCAGCTAATTAATTCAGAAATTTATAATTACACAGCCACCACGAAGAGCGTGGGAAAGTTACACCATAACTTTAGAACTAAAAACATGAAAGATGAGTCATTCTTAGGACTGAAAGCACCCAATAACTGCAAGGAATCCTGTTAGATAACTTGAGTTACTCTGTATGTAAATGGGAATGGCAAGGGGAAATGGCATGTATGTTTCTAAGTGTACTGCCATCAATAAAAAGAAGCTTTAATGGCTAGGTTTATTGAGGTTACACGCAATCATTCTTAAACGTAACCCAATTAGAAGTTTCTACATTATGAAGGCAATTTAGAGGATTATGGCAAGATGGTGAAGTATGATGCCTTCATATGCCTATTCTTCATTCAGAAGCCTTTAGTGGTTCCCCGGGTCTTTAAAAAGAAACCTTATTTCATTGATTTTCATATGAGTACTCTTGTAAATACCAATTCCAAAATCAAATGTTTCCTTGTGTTCAGCTAGATATAGGTAGAAGCAGTCTTGCAAGGGTCAGCAAAGAAGTATGAAAATTTAGCTAAACAGAAAGAAAAATTGTTGGCTTTGACTAGTTGAGAACCCCAAGGAATTCAGTTTCAGTTGGAAAAATCTTACAGCTATTTCAGAATACTTATTAATGAGCTTATTATATTATCTATTTTAAGAATCTGCCTTGGCAATCTTTTATTCTTAGTGGCTCCCTCTAATAACTTCCTCATTTTATTGCCGTATGCATAATGATGTTCTTTAGTATATCCAAGAGAGTTTTTGATGTTGGAATAGGCAATGACTCAAGTTTCACTCTAGCAGCTTGAAAGAGTGATAATGAGGTGCTCTCCTTTTTACATTTATGCTCCCCTTCCAGGCGTATAATTTCATTTAAAAGTTGATATTGTTCTTTTAGATTTTTTATTCAATAAAGAAATGCAAAGCAATGATTGTTCCCCTAAGAACAACTTTTAAGTTTTCTGAGAGCTGTGATAAGAACTTCAGCAGCACACTCTCAAAGTATCATTTGGGAATTTTTAACCCAATATGCTTGAAAGTCAGATAAAAGGGAAGGGTCTAAATTAAAATGTGTAGATGAAAATCTATAATCTGGTGCTAAATCAGTAGTGATTTAGTGTGTGGCAAATAGAATTACAGAAAAAATGTGAAGATCTGGTTACCTGAAGCTTGTATTAGTAGCACTCAACCCCAGCTCAACATTGTAGGAAGAAAGACAACAAAGACAAAGGGAAAAAGATGTTTAAGCCGGGCATTGTGGCCCATGACATTAATTCCAGTGTTTGGGAGGCTGAGACAGGAGCATCACAGGTTTGAGGCCAGCCTCAGC
>PVJS01016373.1:0-14759 GCA_004027185.1 Glis glis
GGAGGCAGGAACAAGAGAAACAGGGTTAACAGCCAGCCTCGGCTACTTAGTGAGGCCCTTCGCAACTTTAGTGAGACCCTGTTTAAAAGACAAAGAATAAAAAATAGGAATAGGGGTGAAGCCCAGAGGTAGAATGCCCCTGGGTTCAATCCCTGGTACCGCAAAAAAAAAAAAAAAAAAAAAAAAAAAAAAAAAAAAAAAAAAAAAAAAAAAAAGAAAATTTGTAGTGCTGGGATTGAACTCGGGGGCATTCTACCTCCAAGCTATACTCCCAGCCTTATTTTTTTTTTAATTTTTATTTTGAAACAGAGTCTCACGTGGTTGATGAGTCTCACTATTTGCTGAGGCTGTCCTCGAACCTGCCATCCTGTCTCAGCCTCCCAAGTACTGGGATTACAAGTGTGTGCCACCACACTTGGCTTATTTTTATTTTGAAACAGGGTCTTGCTAGGTTGATGAGAGTCTCACTACTTGCTGAGGCTGTCTTCCAACATACAATCTGCCTGTCTCAGCCTCCCAAGTACTGGGATTACTAGCATGTGCCACCATGCCTGACTCTTAGCCCTTTTTATATTTTATTTTGAGACAGAGTCTCACTGAGTTGCCCAATCCTTCCCTTCTTCTTTCCTTCTCTCTCTCTCTTTTTGTGGTACTAGGGATTGAACCCAGAGGTTTCCTACCTTTGAGATACACCCCCCTAGCCCTTTTTATTTTTTGTTTTGAAACAGGGTCTTGCTAAGTTGCTGAGACTATCCTCAAAGTTGCGATCCTCCTGTCTCAGCCTCCTAAGTACTGGGATCACAGGCATGCAACACCATGCCTGGCTCGGTCTCAGACTTTCAATTCTCCTGCTCAGCCTCCCAAGTAGTTGGAATTACAGGTGTGAAGCCAGCTGCACACGAGTTCTTCAAGTCAATGCGGACCAGGGCTGGCTGACCTTACCATGTAGTATTTGTCCAGGCGTAGCTTGTCTATCCCCTTCCATTCTCGATTCATGGTTTGCCAAAAGGTCTGAATGAACAGGTACTCTGCAGGAACAAGAGGCTCTGAATGCTCGGGCTGCATGTGAGTGCGACCACACAGCAAGAACAGTGAAGAGAAACTACTGTGCTTTATTTACTTGTCTCAAGAATTCTTGGGCAGCTAGAAAACTTGGTCAATAACTAAATATGCTCAACGGTTTCCCTTATATTCACATAAAAACATTATCATAATACCAGTAAGGCTGATGGTATCTCCCAGTCAGAGTTCTCTCTGAAGCATTTTTCTTTATCCACCGCAAAGCCATGTTTCTATTAAAACTGAGGCTCCCTGATCCCTATCTACTGACCCCTTTCCCTGCACCCAAACCTAACAATCAATTCAAAGCCATTAATTAAAAAAATCTTAAAATTAATTTTGATGAACACTTACACACATTCTATTTTTCTCTTTGAAGCCACTAATTAGCACTTTTTCATTGAAAATAACTACCGACTTTATCTGGATTTACTGCTTTTCACAGTAACGTTATTTCTTCTCCCTCCCTCCTTCCTTCTTTTTCGTGGTACTAGAGTTTGAACCCAGGCGCATTCAACCTCTGAGCTATACCCCCAGCTCTATTTTATTTTGAAACAAGGGTCTAAGTTGTGGAAGCTGGCCGTGAACCTGTGCTCCTCCTGTCTCAGCTTCCCAAGAACTGGGATTACAAAGCATGCGCCACCACACCCAGCTTCAACATTCTTTCTTTTTTTTGGTACTGGGGATTGAACGGAGAAGCATTCTACCTCCAAATTATATCCCCAGCCCAATTTTATTTCTTACTTAGAAACAGGGTTTCACTAAGTTGCGGAGGGCCTTGCTAAGTGGCCGAGGCTGGCTTCGAACCTGCGATCCTCCTGTCTCAGTCTCCCAAGTACTGGGATTAAGCATGCACCACCACGCCTGGCTAACATTATTTCCTAATATATGTAAACTTATACATCATATGCAGAATTTTATTAAGAGCCAACTAAAAGTCAGAATCATTGATGTTTATTATTCAAGCCACTAGGTTGGTTTTGTTCTGAGGAGAGCTAAGGAGAACAAACTGTTGTCCTTTCCTAAGTAATTGAAATCTGTCTCAGAAATCTTAATTTCCCCTTTTATTTTTTCTTTTTGGTACAGAGGAATTACTTAATAGTGCATTACCAGCGATGGCTCGAATCTTGGGGAGGGTACACCTGGCATCGGAGGTTACTGTGAAGCCTGGCATATGACTCTATGGCTTCTCAGAGTGTTAACCTAACTAGAACTTGGAGATTCTGAAGAATGGTTGGTTCTATTCTTTGCGATGGCAAATGAGTCTTCGTAAGATCCCGTCTTCACTCTCTTATCAGTTGACAGCTAAGTCTATCATATTTTTAAAAAAACATGAACTGCTTGTCGCCTGACGTCCACACAATATCAGCACCAGGTTCGCTAGCACCCTTCCTTCAAAGTAAAGGAGAAGAAACAATACTGACTAGATTTCCTAGGCAAGTTACCAAATCTGATGAACAAGGAAGTTTTGAAAGTCATGAAAATATCAGGACTTACGAGCCTCTGAGTTGTTAACAACATGGATGAGCTGGGAAATAGTGTTTGCTAGCTCCTCCTGCAAAGGTGGGGGTTGGGGAGAAACATCGTGTTACTGTGAGGTCGCACTGTGAAGGTAGCACATGGCCTGCATCCTCCTCCCTCCTTGCTGGCGGGAAAGCCTGCACCTCCTGCTCTCAGTGCACTGCCACGGAGGGTGTGGCTCTGGGCATCTGGGTTTCATTGAACATGAAGATCCCAATTTCAATGGGCTACTATGCTGATGTGCTTGTGGGAACTATATAAGTTGCATGTTTAAAAAAGCACCTCTTGTAGTAAGAATGACATGTAGTAAGAAATACATTAGCTGCCGATTCTTGGCTTTCGAACTAATTGAACTGAGATCCTACCATAATCTCCTAATGCTATGAAGGACAGAAGACACAGGGCCATCTCCCTGTGCTTGGACACTGGGGTTCTCACTCCAGAGACTCGATCTGTAGGATCAGAAGTCCTCTACCTATCTTGGCCAGAGCAGGCTGGAATGCAAAGGTTAGGCAGGACCCTCCTAGGCTCTGCCCCGGCCAAAGATGCCCTCCGAAGAGCACGTCTGCTAAGACACAGCAGGCTCGTGCGGGAGAAAGGCCGCCTCAGAGTGTCTGCAAAAACCATGCATGAGTTGCTAAGAACGAACGATCCTTATCAGCACTGCTCACACTCCACCTATCCTCAATTCTCCTTACCCATGTCACATGAACTCCAGACTTCTAATGCCATTTCTGTTCCATGATTCTCTTTCTCCGCTAAAGCTGCTGGTTATTATTTTTTAAAGTAACCTAAAAATATTTTGCCCTGCTATCCTACTCAAAATATGTTCAGTGGAGTAAACACAATAAATTGCAACAAATTATATGGCATGAGGGAAGTAGCAGGCTGCACATAAAACCCACGAAAGGAGACACCACCCACCAGACTTCTACACCAGAGAGCCACAAGTGGGCCTCCATAGGCTTACTCCTCTCCACTGCTACAGAGCAGGACAAAGCCTTCAAAGGTGACTGCCATTTTCTAGAACAGTTTTGGCGATGGGGCTGCATGTGTTCGGCAGACAGGGATCAAATTTCTTGCATGCATTTGGTGACCGGCAGTTCCTGCCGACCTTTGATGGCTAAAGGTTTTAGCCATGAGGGTCTGGCTTGCTCTGCAAAGAACCTGAAGTCCAGCAAAGTGGCTGCCTTATTCTGGGTCTCTCAGGGTCTTAGAGCAGTGCTCCTGCCAGGCCTTCTGTCCAAAAACTAAGCTCAACAGAAGATGAAACAGAAACTTTAACCATCACATCTGAAAAGATGACGAGCCTCAATGCTGGTGCTGCATCCCTTTCTGTTTGGAAGAGAGGCGAGAGAACAACTCCCGGAGACATCTCATTTCAGTCTGTCTGCGTATGTCAGGGGACTGAGCGCCAACCAAGTCTCCTTCAGCCACCCACGGCAAAGGTCCAGGAACATGACAAAGGGTGTGTTACCTGTAGAAGGGGTTCTTCCTGCACCCACATGCAGTAGAAGAGTCCTTTCCATATTTTTAGCAGTTCTTCTTGACTGAAACCTCCTGCAGGGCAAAATAGCACAAAAATCTTGAGAGTCTATAAAGTTTATAACTGCCACAGACGTAGTGAAATCAATACCAAATGCATTTTAATTCTCTTCCATTTGCAAACCTTGATTTCTCTTAACATTACAAATGGGCCACTGCACCTGGAGCTCCGGCAGCCATGGGGAGGGCGGTAATGGTGGCAGGTCCTCATCAGCCAAGCAATACAAGGAAGCAAGAATGATGGTAACAAATCAATCCATGGGACTGGGGGTGCAGCTCAGTGATAGAATGCCTGCCTGGCATGCGGTGACACCATCGGTTTGATCCCCAGCACTGCTGGCCCCCCAAGAAATGGCTGGTTATAGAATCAGCTCCCCGTCAAGCACTCCCTGCTTAAAACTGCATCTCATCCTGCACCCCATTTTCAGTGGTCTTGGGAAGGAAAGCTGAAAATTCTACAGAAGAATCATATGAAGCCTCTAGCAACTGGCAGACCCACTCCTGAGAACTGAAAGCCAGCCAGGCCGAGGATGCAGGGGGCACCCAATAGCAGATATGAGAGTCACTGGACTACAAAGTCCCTGGGGAAACTGACACAGCTTCTGAACATTTTTGCAGAAGTGACCCTTTTAAGGACCTGGCTGTGAGCTGCAACGTGGCAGTCCCTAGTCACCCTGCTGTGATGGCCACTGCTCACTGGGCAATTCCAGCCTCTTTTACTTGGTATCCCTGGGTTGGCCTCATTTTCTCTGCATTCATAGGTCCCTGAAGTGGGTAATACTGCCCCCCTGGGAGGCGCTAGAATGAAACATAGATGCATAAAAAAATACAAATTTGTCGCTGCATCTTTCTGTTTATTTGCTTAAGGAGAAAAGTAGGCAATAAGCCAAATAAGTTTGGGAACTTCTGCATTCCTTGAGAGCTCCCCCTCTCCCCTCTGCCTTTATCTTCTATGACTAAGCCACAGGCTCATTTGGCCTGTATTTCCTGTGCCGACCCCAGGTGCCATGAGATACATGCTGGGTAACATGCTGGGCAACATGCGGAGTCACAAAATGGTAAGGCAAGTGTACACTCTTGGAGTTTCCAAGAGCTACATGAAACCAGAACAAACAGAACACTCAAGGTTTGATGTGTGTTGCAAATGGCCTTTATTGATATTTTACTAGGAAGTCTTAGTAAAATTTTTGGAACAGCCAACTGGGATGAACTAGATGGATGCAAACAAGTATGTACTTGGAGTCAACGTGATCTTAATACTCCAAAAGATAATTAAAAAGTGACAAAAAGACCCCCTGTGATGGACTGCTATTTAGTGTATTCAGAGTGTGCTTACTCTATTTTATTAAAGACCTTCCTCACATCAACAATTGTATGATGGTACATCTCAATTCTTCTGTGACAGTTTCCCACTTAAAACCAAGATAATAGCTGGGCATGGTGGCGCACACTTGTAATCCCAGTACTTGGGAGGCTGAGACAGGAGGATCACAGGTTCATGGCCAGCCTCAGCAACTTAGTGAGGCCTTCCGCAACTTAGTGAGGCCCTCTGCAACTTAATGAGACCCTGTTTCAAAATAAAAAATAAAATTGGGCTGGGGGTATAGCTCAGAGGTAGAATGCCCCTGGGTTCCATCCCCAGTAAAAAAAAACACACACACACACACACACACAAAAGATAATAGAAACCATAATCAAATTAGTTAAAGTAAGCCGGGCACGGTGATGCTTGCTTGTAATCCCAGTACTTGGGAGGCTGAGACAGGAGGATCTGGGTTCGCGACTAGCCTCAGCTACTTAGGCCCTCTGCAACTTAGTGAGACCCTGTTTCAAAATAAAGAATAAAAAATAGGGCTGGGGGTGTAGTGCGGAGGTAGAATGCCCCTGGGTTCAATGCCCAGTACCGCAAAAAAAAAGAAAAAAAATTAAAGTATATTTCCTTTAAGAGCTCTACAGATGATGCACCAACTGGTTTTCCTCCCTCTTGTTACAAACAAGTTACAACTGTGGATCTTCACATCAATAATGTAAATATGGCATAAATTCCACTAGAGACGGGCCAACTGCACAATCATGTCCAAAGACTGCGCATGTCCCTAGTGAACTGGCAGATCTGGGTAAGGATCAATGGCTGCTAAAACATTAGATGAAAAGACATCAAGAAACTTTAAAATGGGTGGATCAGACCAACACCATCCAGACCCATTGATGGATAACTTACACAGACAACAGTAACTTACACAGACAACAGTTCATTAGTTGTCAGAGACACAACAGGAAACAGATCAGCCCAGTTAAGTATTCTTACAAAAACAAAAGTTAAACAAAACAAAATCCTGAGTTGTGTCAAATCTACCTATTAATACTAGCTTACAGGAAGTCCAGGGGGCAGAAGAATATGTTAAATAAGATCTTATGCTGGGCGTGGTGGAATATACCTATAATCCCAGCAACTCAGGAGGCTGAGGTAGGAGGCTTGAAAGTTTGAGGCCAGCCTGGGCAACTTACCAAGACCCTGTCTAAAAAAAAAGGGCTGGGGGAAAAGTGCCCCTGGGTTCAATCCCAGTATCAAAAAAACCCAAACAAACAACAAAAAACAAAAACAAAAGACCTTGTACTGTAGTTGGCAAAACCCCAAATGTGTGAATTTCTTTTCTTTTTTTTTTTGTGGTACTGGGGACTGAACCCAGGGGCATTCTACCTCCAAGTTACACCCTCAGCCCTATTTTTTTTTTTTTTTTTTGTGGAACCGGGGATTGAACCCAGGGGCATTATACCTCCGAGCTACACCCCCGTCCCTATTTTTTTATACTTTATTTTGAAACAGGGTCTCACGAAGTTGCGGAGGGCCTCACTAAGTAGCTGAGACTGGCCGTGAACCCAGATCCTCCGGTCTCCGCCTCCCAAGTACTGGGATTACAAGCGTGCGCCACCACACCCAGCGCCTATTTTTTATTCTTTATTTTTTTTTTTTGCGGTACCGGGGATTGAACCCAGGGGTGTTCTACCTCTGCGCTACACCCCCGGCCCCATTTTTTATACTTTATTTTGAAACCAGGTCTCACGAAGTTGCGGAGGGCCTCACTAAGTGTACGGAGAGAGAGAGAGACAGGGAGACAGGGAGAGAGACAGAGAGAGAGAGAGAGAGCTGAGGCTGGCTGTGAACCCGGATCCTCTGGTCTCAGCCTCCCAAGTACTGGGATTACAAGTGTGCGCCACCACGCCCGGCTTAAATGTGTGAAATTCTATGGGACAAATGTCGCATGTCCTCCAACAAATAAACTGCATGGGAAAAAAAGATGGATAAGACCTGTTAGAATTTAAGTTAGCAAACACATCAACCAAATCCCACTCTCCATCCCAGAGGGCCCACTGTTACCTGCCTGATGTGTTTCCTTCCAGATCTTTCCTATGCACGTGCCTGGCAGTTATACGTACTGCAGGGAAGCATAGCTACATGCATCAAGACGTGCGTATGGCATCGTTCTGTACTCTGGCCTTTCTGACTTAAAAATAGCACCATGTATACTTATCTCCAGATGGTTCTTGTAAGTACACCAGTGTATCAAGCCAGCAGTAAGAGACAATGTGCTATGCCCACTATCCTTGGACAATCCACATCTATTATAGTCAAAGTAGCATCAGAATGTGCTACAGAGGCTGCTGTAACGGAAACCAGAAGATTCTGACAGAGTGAGGGCGACAGTAGATCCCGGCCAGCAGCAGGCAGGGAGCCGGATGTGGAAGCATACTTTGTTCCATCTGTGCTGAAGGAAGGCCACAAAGTATGGTGGAAACAAGCAGCTGGTCAGGCCCCCAGCTTGCTACTGCTAAGTGTATAGTATAAGAAAACTGCCAACCAACTTTTGGGATCGGTTTCCTGGCTTATAATATATGTAAAGTATTCAGACAGAGTCAAAATCAAAGGCACCTTGTTATATGAGAGGCACTTTTTTTTGTGGTACTGTGATGGAACCCAGGGGGCGTTCTACCTGTGAGCCACACCCCCAGCCCTATTTTATTTTGAAACAGGGTCTCACTAAGTTGCGGAGGGCCTCCCTAAGTTGAGACTGGCCATGGACCTGTGATCCTGTCTCAGCCTCCCAAGTACTGGGATTACAGTCGTGTGCCGCTGGGCCTGGCACAAGAGGCACTCTGTTGGAGTGCAACACAGTTCTACTGGTGGATGTTATGACTGTTCCACTCTCCCCATCCATAGTCTATCCAAGTCCCCTCCCCCCTTTAAAACATCTATTTTCAATGTATCTGTAAAAATCACTGTTTCACCTAGGAATTTAGTTGGTAAAAACAAGGCACCAATTTTTGAAGCATTTCGAGAGAAATGTTCAATATTCAATTTCTTTTAAAAAAGGTGAAGTATGTATCTGAAGCAGTTTTGTTCCACAATTTCCTTTTGAATCTATCATTTCTTCTTGGGATAAATTTCCTAACCTTAATACAACTGTGTTTTTTTTTTTTTTGTGGTACCAGGGATTGAACGCAGCGGCGTTCTACCTCCACGCTACACCCCCGGCCCTATTTTTTATACTTTTATTTTGAAACCGGGTCTCACGAAGTTGCGGAGGGCCTCACTAAGGGGAGAGAGAGAGAGAGAGAGAGAGAGAGAAAGCTGAGGCTGGCCGCGAACCCAGATCCTCCGGTCTCTGCCTCCCAAAGTACTGGGATTACAAGTGTGCGCCACCACGCCAGGCTACAACTGTGTTTCTGACAACAATTTAGGGTTAGCTCTTTTAAAAAGAGTAAAGATGAAAGGGAGACAAATAGACACAGGAAGTACCAGCAAGTTTTGAAATGAGAAAATTGAACAGAGCTGGGTGTGGTGGTGCACACCTGCCATCCCAGTACTTGGGAGGCTGAGACAGGAGGATGGCAAATTCAGTGTTAGCCTCAGCAACTTAGCGAGACCCTATTTCAAAATAAAAAATAAAAATAGGGCTGGGGGTGTAGCTTAGAAGTAGAATACCCCTGGGTTCAATCCCTACCACCACCACCACCACCACCACCACCACCACCACCACCACACACACACACACGCATGCACACACATCAACCAAAAAAAAAAAAAACCTGAACAGCTACTCTCCCCCTGAAATGAACACAGCACAGGAACCATTTTAGATGGGGGCAATGTCATACTCTAACCCACCAACAGTCAAAACAAACCCAACTCCCACTTGTATAACTCTGGGTCAAGAGAATCCTAACTCCATCAATATGAAAAAACACTATTTCTCCCATCACCTATACTGAAGACACCACAAAACACAGACGCACTGTTATTTTATATGCCTTGTAAAAGAGAGCAATGACAGAAATAAAACTGTCCCAAGGTTGATTTTAACATGCATCCCAGTTTTAGTAGAGGTTAAATTTTTAGAGTTGCAGAATTAATGAGACAGCCATGGATTGTCTGGTTCACAGCTAAATCCTCAGTGCCAAGAATAGTATACATAACAATAGCACACAGTTGGCACTTCATAAATGTTTGCTGAATATTTGAGTGAATGACTAAATTGGGACAAATGAGATGTCATAAAAAAACATGGACAGTGATCATTTCATGTGGGTGGGGACTCAACTTGAACAGTTAAAACACTAAAGCAATACCCCACTCTGATGCAGTACAAAGATTTACCATTTGTTTTTCTTTAAAGTGTTTGATTCCGCAAACTTCAGAGAATACACAGATAATCCCATTATCATAATATTCTCTGAGCGATATAAATCAAGTTTTAATTTATGATGACTTAAAATCCTAGAGCCAGGTCTGAAGGCAATAGGAGGAACAGTCATCAAATATATTTTGCGGTACTGGGATTGAATCCAGGGGCATTCTACCTCCGAGCTACACCCCAGTCCTATTTTTTTATTCCTTATTTTGAAAGCGGGTCCTATTTTTTTATTCTTTATTTTGAAACCGGGTCTCATTAAGTTGCGGAGGGTGTCATTAACTGGCTGAGGCTGGCCGCGAACCCGGATCCTCGGGTCTCCACCTCCCAAGTACTGGGATTACAAGCGCGCGCCACCATGCCCGGCTTACAGTTTGTTTTTAAGACACAGAGCTGACTACTTATGTATCCTGTCCAGCTACATATTTTCTTTTTTGCGGTACTGGAGATTGAACCCAAGGGCATTCTACCTCCGAGCTATACCCCTAGCCCTATTTTTTATTCTTTATTTTGAAACAGGGTCTCACTAAGTTGCAGAGGGCCTCACTAAGTAGCTGAGGCTGGCCACAAACCTGTGATTCTCCTGTCTCAGCCTTTCTAGTACTGGGATCACAAGTGTGTGCCACCACGCACAGCAGCTACGTGTTTGGTAAGAGTAAAATCTCAGATTTCCTGACAAAACGTAAAACAAAAAGAAAAAAAAAATTGAGCCTGTCGATGAGAACCAAATGATGCCAGGCTAACTTATTTCCAAACTTGCGTTTCTATTTTGATGGGACATAGCCATGGCAGAGAATTTTGTTTTTTCTTATCCCATCATTGCTGCCTAAGATATTCACTCTCATTATTATTAATTTTTCTGTGTGCTACTGGGGATTGAACTCAGGGGCATTCTGCCTTTAAGGACACCTTGCATCTGAAGTCCTGGATCTGCTCAAGGACTTTGAACAACAGGCTGTCTGTCTCGGGTCCAGATGTACTGCACCTGTCTTTGCTCTTGTCACAGCCAGGCCCTCATAAAGCTGGACATGCTCCCACTGCCAGCTAAGAAAAGAGATGAAAGCTTACATACAGTGTTTGTGGCAAGAATGCCACACAACAGACATTGGTGTTTTAGACCCTATAGGAATGAGGGCGAGATGCTAGGGAAGGTTTTTGGAGGAAGTGATAATACTGGGAATGAAGGAGTGGAATTCTTTGTGGAGTGAGCAGGAAGCACAACGGCAGGGAGGTGAGAAACGGTACCATAAACAGTTGTTGATGGAGAACGGAGCAGTCACGTGAGGTGTTAGGCAGGAAGAGCAGATGAGGAAGCCATAACTACAGACCTGGATTTCAAGGAAGGTAGTAGTACAATAAGTGTTTTAGGAAGATGACAGTGGGCTGGTTTGTGGAGGACAAATTTAGGGGGACACAAACAGAGTCAGAGACCCGTTAAGGAGCAAGCAGGTGTAGACATCTAGATGAGATAAAGAGGTCTACAGTTAGGGCACAGTAAATGAGGCAGAAAAGGCAGGACAGAGGGGCAATGGATGTGGGTGGGGGTAGAGGACGAAGAGGAAGGAGTCCAGGGCAATCTCATGTGTCAAGCCAGAGTCTGAATGGGTGGTGGGAACCAGCAACCAAAATAAGGGAGCAAAGGAGCAGCAGTATGAGAACAGGTATTTTGGGGGAAGTCCTGTTTGGGGGACTCTGGATACTGAGAATAGGTTGCCGGTAGAACATCCACGTGGACAGCCAAGCTAGCAGGTCACATCAAAACTGAAGGTGGTAAAGGTCTGGGCTAGAAGTTCAGGGTTAGGAACCATCAGCACACATATATGGGAAACCTGGGGCCATGACAGTAAACTGATTCGCAGAGAGATCCTGAACAGAATTTAAGTCAGGAATTTGGTCTCCACTCCTCTATCAGACTTCCCAACAAAGTGTATTTTCTTTTTCTTTCTTTTTTTGTGTGATCTTTTGTGATTTCAACAGAAAACAAGGAATGTCAGTAATGGGGGAGATAATACTGATTAAGCAGATTCCAAACGTATTGCTCCTAGCAGTAACTGATTTAAAGTTTAGCCATCTTGGTGCAACATATACTCACTCAGGAGTTTACCAAACCTGTTTTGGATCAGGTAAATAAAATCCTTCAATGACACTCCGCTGCAGTTAAAAGCTAAACTACAAAGCCCTGAGATGACTCCCAACTTCATCTCAAAACACCCTCCTCTCCAACTTACTGGTCTTCCCACCACTCCCAGGGCATGCTCAGCTCTTTCCTGCGTTTGCATGGCCGGCTTCCTCTCCCGTCTTGTTCATCTCGGTTGAACATCACCCGAGGTCTTCCCGGAACAGCCTCTGTAGAGGAACTCCCTCCTCCTCCACTTTCCCCCATTACCTGGTCTTCATCCCCTGCACCGCGCTCACACATGCTCTAGTTACTTGCCATTTCCCCCTCGCGTCACTGCTAAAGTTCCTCGAGGGCAGGGATCCTGTCTTCTCTCCTGCACCCCAGCACCTAACGGCGTTGTCAGAGGAAGGCGGGAATCAACGACGAGGACCGCAAACCGGGCGAGCCCAGCGATGGCAGGCGCGGGCTCCGGAACCGGACGGACCTGGGTCAGTTCTCAGCTTCACCGGCCACTGACTTTCAGCAAAGACTGGACCCCCGGGCCCGTTTCAACCGTGAACGGCCCTCGGCGCGACACGCAGGCGGCTCACACGAGCACCCGAGGCGTCACCGCGGGCCGCGCGCCGGCAGGGACCGCGACCCCCGGCCCGGCCGCCATGCGGTGCGGCTGACCCCGCGGGCGCCCACCTGTGTCCCTCTGCGTCTTCACGCTGAGGTACTGGCGCAGCTTCCTCACCGCCCGGTCGCGGACGCCCTTCTCACTGGACGCCAGCCGCTGGGCGAACTGGATCTCGGCCGGCTGCATGGCGGGGGCCATCGCGCCCGCCGGAGCATCCCCAGCCGCGCGCCCGCCTCTCGTTGCCGCCGCCGCCGCCTGGCCGCTCGGCCGCGCCTGCGCAGAGACGACGGCGGCGCGCGGGCTGATGACGTCACAGAGCGCCGCCTCCCAGCGCGTTCTGGGAGCCCGTGGGCGGCGGCGCTGCTGGCGTCCGGAGCGTGGCCCGAGGGCGCTTTTTTTCGGTCGCCACAGTTCAGCGCTGTTGGCGACGAGGTTAGCCAGCGTCGGGTCTTGGCCGGAAGAGACAGACGGCTGGCTTAGAATGGTCTAGAATCTTTAAGCACGCTTCGCGGAGCCTCGTGGAGCCCCAGCTCTCCTGCGGTCCCCACGCACCGCGTTTCTGCGGAGCTAGATTGGGAAGGAAGGCTCTCGTGGGGGCGTGCTGAGCAGGTGGAAGGGTAGCCCCTCCCGGCCGCCGACTGCGGTGTTTCCGTAGGGACAGCTCACTCCCCGCTAGTGCCCAGTGTCCCGATGCAGGGTGCAGGGGTGCGGAGTGCTGAGGGAACCTCCCTGTCCCCCTTGCCCCGGCATCCTGGGACAGGTGCAGTGATGTGGAAGGAACCGCCCCGTCCCCCCATTCCCGCCCCCAGCGCCCTGGGACTCACAGGTGTGGAGTGTTGAGGGAACTGCCCCGTCCCCCCCCCCAGCATCCTGGGGCAGGTGCAGGGGTGTGGAGTGTTGAGAGAACTGCCCCATCCTCCCCAGCATCATGGGGCAGGTGCAGGGGTGTGGCGTGCTGAAGGAACTGCCCCGCTCCCCCAGCATCTTAGGACAGGTGCAGGGTGTGGAGCGCAGAGGAAACTGCCCCATCCCCCCAGTATCCTGGGGCAGGTGCAGGGGTGTGGAGTGCGGAGGGAACCGTCCCATCTCCAGTGTCCTGGGGCAGGCGTAGGGTTGTTCAGTGCGGGGTGGGGGCCGTCTAGATCCTCCAGCATCCAGGGGCAGGTTCGGAGTGTCGAGGGGTAGGAGCAGGCCTGTCCTGCAGGTCCTTGGGCCTGTAAAACACATGTACTAAGAGGAACAGGGACAGCACCTGTTGCTTTCTAATCCTAGACAGGTCTAGATGTGCTAACTTTGGGGATTCTCTAAGACCTATTCAGCGGGCATATTGGGAGAAATTTCTGGACTAGATGACTCCCCCAGACAGGGTGGTTATCTTCCTTCCCTCAGTCACCTGGCTGAAATAACTCTCATGGGGACACAAAAGTTGACTCTTTAACGTCAAAGCCCCTGAGGCCCAGCGAAGGAAGTTTCCGCAGAGGGTGGCGGTTTGGACACAGCCCCGAGTGTAGCATCCCTCGCCAGACAGGAAAGGGCCGATTCGACTTATTTATTTGATATTTACACCTGGGTCTCACTTTCTGCCTACTTCGCAGTTAACAAGTTAAATCCAGGGCTAAGCTAGAAGAGTGGAAGCGCGACCCCAACCCTCCACTCGACCCCGAGGCCGAGAATGCTGCGCGCACCGCAGGAGCTTTGAGCCTCGTGCCTCTCCGTCCGGACCACCGGACCCGGCGTGGACGCGTTCCCGCGCTTTCTGGCGTGCGGGGGTCAGAGGGCGCCGCGCAGGCGCACGGAGCCGGAGCTGAGACCGCGGCCATGGGCGAGGCGGGCGGCGCTGAGGAGGCTTGCCGGGTCAGTGAGGGGCCCGGCTCCCCCCAGGGCCTCGCCGGGGTCTTGAGGAGCGGTCCCCGCGGCTCTCTGCGGAGACAGCGCCAGGCTGGCGGCCGGGCTCCAGTCGCAGTGGGGAAAGCTGCGGCGCGGGCTGCCCCGTCGTGACGTCCGTTGCCCCCGGAGCCAGACTCGCGTTCATGTCGGGGGTCCTGCTCCTGGTGGGCGCGCTGCCTCCGTGTCCGGCCTGCACAGCACTGGATGGCGGGGGTGATGTTAGCTAGGCGAGAGGCCGTCCGCGGGCGTCCCTTTCCTGCGAAGTGAGGTTGCAGTCGTTGGCTTTAGGAATTGGGTTCTTGGATACAGTCTTCCCCCC
>PVJS01016373.1:14859-37659 GCA_004027185.1 Glis glis
GAGAGAGAGAGAGAGAGAGAGAGCTGAGGCTGGCCGCGAACCCGGATCCTCCGGTCTCTGCCTCCCAAAGTACTGGGATTACAAGCGTGCGCCACCACGCCTGGCTCTTAAGCTTCAGCTCTTAAAGTGGTTTATCTTTCTATAAAGCACATGCATATGTGTGTGTAAAATGGATATCCCCGTATCTCTATGAGAAGGCACATTAGGTAAAGGCATGTTTTTGAGACAGTTCTGAACATAAACATGAAAGAAAACGGTAACATGAGCTGCTGGCTTAAGTCATCTGAAGAGAAATATAATAATCTTAAGATTTGCTTGTTCTTTTAGCACATGGGAACTAAAGAAGAATTTGTTAAGGTCAGAAAGAAGGACCTGGAGCGGCTGACAACCGAAGTGATGCAAATACGGGACTTCTTACCCAGAATACTTAATGGGGAGGTGCTGGAAAGCTTCCAGAAATTAAAGATTGTAGAAAAAAGTGAGTTTTAACTTCATTTTCAGCAGTCATTAGTAATGTGATTGATAGTAATCTGTTCCAGCTGATTTACCTTAGGTATGTAATTGTAAAGTAATCGCAAATAAATTTTAAGGTGTTGCTGTAGACCTAATAATTCTATTAGGGAGAGTCAGGTAAAGCCTAAGAAAGGCTTGGAGATGTCCACAATTAGTAACTTGCATGTGTCTGGAGCATCTACTACTGACTTCTCATTCTCTCTCATTCCCTTTATTGGCAAAAGAATTTTATGCTTTCGGTATCTGAAAAGCTCTACTCTGAAAGTTGGGGCCTTACTTTGTGTAAGTTAAAGATCCTGCCATGTGGAAACCTCACGTGGAGTTAATGGAGTCTATAGAGATAGCTGGATGTGTGTTCACTTGTATCTGATTTAAGTACAGAATTGCTAGGTCTTGTCCATTCCGACTTGAGAGTTGAGCTGAGCTGAAGTACTGGTCTACCATCCTACTAAAGTTTTTGGAGGTATTTTGAGATTGATTCAGCACTTGCCTGATTGAAGTGAATTTAAGTTAAGTCGGCCTTTGATGGTTAAGGCTAATTCCCTGTATCACATTTGACTGTCATCACAGTGTGGACTCTTGAAAAGATGCTTCTGCTGACCCAGGTAATGTTTCTAGCACTAGTTCTGACAAGAAAGTAGCTTAACTCAAGAATATGAGTTTCTGGTTTGTGACAATGTACTTGGTTGATGGGCCAGCCCTATCCAGTTAGAAGGGAGACGGCTCATGGTTGCTATTGTACCCTGTGCTATTCTCTTGGGAGTCCTTAGATCCATCTTCTCCTCTGCCCTGTGCTGTGCTCTGGTAGGTGGATCCCTGCAGGCTCACTATGGAAGGCATCGCTGGGTAGAGAGGAGGATGTTGGGGTATTCCTTTTGCCTCCCCCCTCATTCTGCTGCTGTTCTACGGGGGTGGCTGCATCCCTCCACAAGTAGGACACCTGCCTGGAGGCCTTGGCAGTGCAGCGCTCACTGGGCTCCAGGAATGTTGTCTCCTCTTGCTCCTTTAGCTGTAGGGGTGGGCATTACTACTCTCTGGGTGTCTTACCGCACCACCCTTATTGGGTCCCTTATCCCTGCTCTCCCTATGTAAGTAGTCCTCTTCTCCATTGGGATCCTGCTGGATATGCTCCAGGTTGTTGACTTCTTGGCTTGCTTCATTCTCATCCAGCAGCTTCTGAGAGTAATTAGTCCTTCCTTGTGTATTTGTCTCCAGGAAAGGAAACTGCTACCTGGTAGCAGAGTGTGTCTGCCTGCTGGTTCGTTATGTTTCACTGTAAAGTCGTGAACTGGCATTCTGAAAAGCATTAGGTTCTCATGAATCAGTGTTTGGAGTCCAGTCCCCTTGCACAAATCAAATGATGTGAGGGCTACCCGCAAGTCTGTGGTGACGTGATCAAAGTCAGATTCTGGGAGCTCTGCTCATGGTCCCTTGGCCTTTCTCAGGCTGTTTAGTCACTTCTTTTTTTTTTCTTTTCTGGTACTGGAGATAGAACTAAGGGGCGTTCTACCTCTGAACTATACCCCCTGGCCCTTTTTATTTTTTATTTTGAAATAGGGTCTCACTGAATTGCTGAGGGTCTTGCTGATTTGCTGAGGCTAACCTCAAACCTGCAATCCTTTTGTCTCAGCCTCCCAGTTATAGGCATGGGCCACTGTTCCTGGCTTGTGTGGTCATCTCTTTTCCCACTTATCTTTCTCAGTGTCCTTGGCTCATTTATCCTTTTCTGCTTGGCAGCCTTCAAATGGTGCAGTTGCTTGATGCTCAGGCCTGGGCCCCTTCTGACCTTCATGGCCTCTCCCAAGACAGCCTCACATACACACATAGCTTCAGTTCAGTTACCGTCTTTTTTTTTTTCTCTGTGTTACTGGGGATTGGACCCAGGGGCATTCTACCCCCAGCCCTATTTTATTTTTATTTTGCAACAGGGTCTCACTAAGTTGTGGAGGGCCTCCCTAAGTTGCTGAGGCTGGCTGTGAACCTGTGATCCTCCTGACTCTGCCTCTCAAGTACTGGGATTACAAGCGTGTGCCACCACGCCCAGCTTCAGTTACCATCTTGATGCCAGTGGCTGCTGGATTTAACTCTAGCCCTAACCTCCTCTCCAAGCTGAGGGTCCTGGGTCTGATTCATACTATCATTTCTTTTCCCCGTCTCATGATCATTTCAGATTCTAAATGGATGTCTCAGCCCAATCAGTCTGAGACTACTGGGAACATACCTGTAGTCTGATAGGTCCAATTATGGTTCGTTGCAACATGGGGGACCACATACCAGAGGAAATGGGAGGCATCTTGCCAAAGAGAAGAGGATAGAGTCGTTAGAGCACTTGGGAGCAGGTGGGGTGTGGGAGGTGTGGAAATGAAGCAGTATTTTGATGTCTCAAGGTAATGTAGAGCTGTGTATGAAGAGGCAGTACATGTCGGACTGAAGTGGACCAGGTCCCATTTGCTGAAAACCACAAAGTTCAGATAAGTGTGGAACCCTGTCTAGAAATCCCTACTTGAAGCTCTGTGGCTACTAGGAAATCGAGGCTGCTTCTCTGTCACCGTGACTGTAGACAAGGGTGGGGTGTTTCCTTCTTACTGTAAAGTCTCTGACAGCAAAGTTTCTGAGAGTCTGGGATTTTTTCAGAGTGAGGTTTCTCAGTGAATAAGAAGTCAGCAGTCACTCAAAGGGTCATTGTGAACTTCTCAGTTCCAGTGTCCTTGGGGGACATACTGTTTCCTCTTAGCTTGACAGCTTGCTTTATCTGTGTCTGCCACTCCAGCCTGACAAATAGTAGGTCAGATTTTCACTTTCTCAGCAAGCTGAATTCTGCGTTCTCACGTCTGACTCATGATAACCTGTCCCCATCCCACCCTGGCCTTTCTCATTCTCAGAGTGCCCCCGCCCCAGCTGGAGACCTTGGAGTTACCTGTCTCTTCTCCTCACTGCTACCCTGGAAGCTTGTCCACCAGTGAGTCCTGCACATTTTGCCTCGGAGATGCTTTGTGACTTCATCTGCCCAACTCCACCTCCACTGCCATATTTAAAAAAATTTTTTTTTTGGTACAAGGGATTGAACCCAGGGGCATTCTACCTCCAAGCTACACTCCCAGCCCTATTTTTTTATTCTTTATTTGGAAACAGTGTCTCACCAAGTTGCAGACGGCCTCACTAAGTAGCTGAGGCTCGCGGCAAACCCTGATCCTCCAGTCTCAGCCTCCCAAGTACTGGGATTAGAAACGTGTGCCACCACGCCTGGCTTCCGCTGCCATATTTTGCCTAAATCCCTGTGCTTGCCTCCTCCAGACAGCATTGACACATTGTTACCCTGAGTAATTTTTGGCAGTTCAGTGTGAATACACTATTCCCCTGCTCAAGTCTTCAACGGTTGCTCATTGCTCTTGGTATAAAAACCAACCAACCACCAAACAAAACCACCACCACCCCAGAACCTAGACTAGCTCCTACCATGGCTTTACAGCTGTGGCCAGAGTCATTGTCTACTCCGACTGCCTGGACTTGAGCTCTTCCTTGTTGATGTCATAGGCCCCTGAGGTGCTTCTGACAATGTGGTTTTGTTCCCATCTTACTGTGTAAATTGGCGGGGGAGGCAGGACCCCTGGTTTTGTCCCTTGTCTCCTCTGCTGGCCTGGATATTTGGTCTTGAAGGTCCGCCTTCCCTTCTGCCTGCCCCTCTTTCTGAGTTGCAGTGTTATGAGGCTCACATATGCTACGGGAAACCTGGCGTTCAGAGAAAGGGAGGAGCAGAGCGGCACGGGCATTGCAGGAGAGCTCACTGGGAACTTTCATCCTGAGCTGACCGGGAAGACTTCCACCTCTCCTGCCTGAGGCCTAGCCCCAAAGATGGCCTCCTAAAGCACCTTTCATCTAAGTTCTGCTCTTAAGTTCCCACCATTTGGGAAATGTGTGAAGGAACACGGAAAATTTCCCCCTTTTCTTTTATAAGGCCTTCCCATGGGCCTGTCTTCTCAGATGAATCGCTCAGAACGTGGCTCTGAGAATGGAGCCCCTACAGAGGAAACCCAGAGATCACATTGTGTCAGCAAGAATTGTTTGGCATATTGATTCTCCCTCTCCCCCTCATTCCTGTGGTCCAGTAGGTTCTTGGCGTCGACTGGTGCGCTTCTGGTCTTAAGTAGTGAAAAAGAGTAACCTGAAGGTGGGGACGAATGAGGCCGGGAAGGAGTGGAGGGAAGCATATGCCTGATTTGAGGAGAGGTTCCTTCAGTGTGTAGCTGTGGTTCTGCTCGCTTGGCGTGGGTGGGCTTAGGCTGTGACGTCACTTGCGAGCCGGCCAGCGCGCTGGGTTGATGGGATGACAGTCAAGCCATGAGTGGGCCTTGATTCTGGTGCTAGCACAGCACCTGTCTTTGAGAAGCTTGTCAAGGTAAAGAGTGGTTTGGAGTAACACTGCTGAGGGTGTTGCCTCAGCATCTTTAGGAACTTAAGGAGTACCAAGGAGAGAGGTGTGGTCTTCCAGAAAGAAGAGGGAAGATGTTGAGGGTTAGGGTGGTGGCGTCTGTGGAAGTCACAGGTGGGAGCAAGAGGATCCATTACGGATTTTTTTTTTTTGCGGTACTCGGGATTGAACCCAGGGGCGTTCTACCTCTGCGCTACGCCCCGGCCCCATTTTTTATATTTTATTTTGAGACCGGGTCTCATGAAGTTGCGGAGAGCCTCACTAAATAGAGAGAGAGAGAGAGAGGGAGGGAGAGAGAGAGAGAGGGAGGGAGAGAGAGAGAGAGGGAGAGAGCGTGTACGTGTGCACGAGCAGAGGCTGGCCGTGAACCCGGATCCTCCAGTCTCCACCTCCCAAAGTACTGGGATTACAAGCGTGCGCCACCATGCTCGGCTCCATTACGGATTTATCAGCTGGTGGTATTTCCGCTTGGTGTGCGAAGTGAGAATTGGGGAATAGCAGAACTAAGGACAGGTAATATGAGCAGCTTATAGAAGATAAGTTCTCATGGATTTTTAGTTGAGATGAGAAGTGGTTGAAAGTTTCCACATGGAAATAACATCAAAATAGTGAGTCCAGTGCCATTTTCAGGGGCATGGCTTTTGCCTGTGAGTATAGCCTAGGTTTGAGGGGCGGATGGGAGATGGAGGGCAGTAATGATGAAGCATTCCTCAATGTAGGTCCTGGGCCCGGTAGCCTCTGGCTGTGTGGATGGAGTAGGGAGAATGCAAGAAGCAGCAATAACCCCAGTGCCGGGAGGACGCAGCATCATGATTTGGGATCACAGTGGAAATGTGGAGGGAGGGAGCCATCTCTGTCCTGTTTGCTGACTAGTATCAGTGTGTTTCCTTGTCTATATAAAGGGGACAGTAATGCTTATCTCATAGGACATGGCCAGTTTAAGATGAGATAGTCTTTCTAAAGTGCTCGGCCCAGTGACTGGCTCATGGGAGTTCTCAGTAAATAGTATCTCCCCGCTGGTGTGAAGCCACTTGAGCTCCTGGTGTAAAGGAGAGAGCACACTCTGATTCACACCTGCAGTTTTAGCTCTGGCTCTACCACTGTTGCGTGCTGAGTTTGGGGAAGGTGTTGGGAGGTTTGAATAAGATGCCTAGGCTTGAATTCCAGTTCCGTCCTTTATTATGTGTAACCCTCAACTGCAGGATTTTCTGCCTGTGAAATGGGGATGCTGGCAGTCTCCACAGGCTTACACGAGGTCTCCCTGGTAGAGCAGTGGCACGTAGGTACTCAATAACAGTTCGCTCACCCTCCCTTCTCTCCTCCCTTCTCCATCCAACAGTGGGTGTCAGAAATTTGTTTTAAAACTGGGTATGGTGGTGCATGCCTGTAATCCCAGTACTTGGGAGGCTGAAACAGGAGGATCTCAGGTTTGAGGCCAGCCTCAGCAACTTAGAACCTCAGCAACTTAGTGAGACCCTGTTTCAAAATAAAAAGGGCTGGGCTATTGCAGCTCGGATATAGAATGCCCCTGGTT
This sequence comes from Glis glis, assembly GCA_004027185.1. Lineage (NCBI taxonomy): Eukaryota > Metazoa > Chordata > Mammalia > Rodentia > Gliridae > Glis > Glis glis. Next base: position 21,336 of record PVJS01016373.1, read on the forward strand.
TCAATCCCAAGTACCAAAAAAAAAAAAAAGAAGAAATTATAGTGTTATAAGAGAAAAGACAGGCTATGGAGATGTTCCAGATTAAAGGGGGCTGAAGATACATGACAACTAAGTACAGTATCTGACCCTGAATTGGATTCTGTACCTGAAGGAAGAAATACCGTTAAGGGCAATGTGGGGCCAAGGTACATATTTTTTTTCGTACTTGGGATTTAACCAAGGGGAATTCTACCTCTGAGCTACACCCCTAGCCCTTTTAATTTTTTTATTTTGAAACAGGATCTAGCTAAGTTACTGAGGCTGGCCTCGAACCTGCAATCCTCCTGTCTCAGCCTCCCAAATACTAGGATTATAGGCATTTGCCACTACACCCTAATCACATACAACATTGAATGTTAATGATAGATTAGATTAAGGCGTTATATTAATATTATTTTTTCTGAAGTTGATAACTGTATTTTATGGATGTCTAAGACATTTTCCCTAGTCTTGGGAAATTTTCACTGAGCAATTTAGGAGCAAAGGATCATGGTATACATAATTCATTCTCAAATGGCTCAGAAGAGTGTGTGTGTGTGTGTGTGTGTGCATGTGCGAGTGCTTATGTGTGTGTTCTAAATGGTGAGCAAATGTTAAATATTAGGGCTGGGTAAAGGGCATATGGGTATTCTTTGTATTATTTTTATTCATGCAATGTGTTGTAAACTTAAATTATTTCCAAATAAAAAGTTGTAAAAACATTGTAAATTGGAAATACCAATGAAATTTTACAGAACTGTAATCGTTCCTGAAGCACTCTTGGCCTCTTAGCACTGGGATTTGAAAACCATTGTACTACGTGATTTCTGAATTGTTTATGGGGTGTTTGGGATGATTTCCTGAGAATTTGATATTAATGAGATGCAAAGGGGACTTCTGTTTTAGCTCCAGGAAGAATTATTTCTGGTCCATAGAAGAATGAACTAGAAAAAGAACCATGAAGAGTAAAAGAAAAGGAGCTGGGCGTGGTGGCGCACGCTTGTAATCCCAGTACCTGGGAGGCTGAGACCGGAGGATCCGGGTTCGCGGCCAGCCTCAGCTACTTAGTGAGGCCCTCCACAACTTAGTGAGACCCTGTTTCAAAATAAAGAATAAAAAATAGGGCTGGGGGTGTAGCCCGGAGGTAGAATGCCCCTGGGTTCAATCCCCAGTACCACACACACAAAAAAAAAAGTGAAAAGGGAGCACCAAGAACAGACGATTGATTAGACCCAGAGTGTACTGTGGCCTAAAGGAGGGAATTTCACAGTGAATTAGTCCATATACTAGTTGGGAACAAAAGGAGTAATGAATAGAGCGCAGAGGTGACTTGCAGAGATGCTCAGGGTTAAGGAACGGGTACCTGGAGAGGGAAGCATCCAGGAACTAGCAAGAGTGCAGCGCCGTCACCTCCCCTGGGCCCGGAGGAGCCGGAGGGAGGGAGTTACCAGCTGGGTGAGAGGTGTGCTTCTGCAGAGGACAGTGTTTAGCAGCACCCATCACCCCAGCCAGAAGGATGGGGTTGCAGGGAGGATACAGTGGGAACCTCTGTATTCTCCCATCCTCCAGTTTCTTGCAGGGCCTGCTTTGGTCCACATCTAATAGAAAACCACAGAACAAGGGAGCCCAGTTACTGTGGATATTGTCATCAGCCTTTTGGGACATAAAGCAGGGTGGAGAGTGGGTCTGAAAGGTCGCATGGAGGCTGCCTGAAATACAGGGCAGTGTAAAGAAGAAAATAGAAAGGGGCTATGCATAGAGGAGGTGGAAGGTCAGCAAAAGGAGAGGACAGAGACCTGTAGTGTTTAAACGTTGCTCCTGACCGCCCAGTCATTCCTGTCATGTCCACATACCAGTAGATGAAAAGCAAAATCCCCTGACTTGGGTTTGGGAAGCACTTTGACAGAATTCATGTGAGTTCAGCAAGATTTAGTTTAGTTTTTTGGTGATGGCATTTATTTTCAAGTCTTTGAGTGAATTTAGTTGATCAGTCAATTGGGTGGGCATTTATCATATGCCTGATATTTGTCAAATGCCACTAAGTGATGTGGGGGTATAAAAAGGGTAAGATTTGATCTATTCCCTTGACAGATTCCAGGTAGGCTGGGAGCTTGGACATGCAGATATGAGAAGTTAGTGATGCCAGGTAGTATTGAATACACTGGCGGTGCCAATATAGAACACATTCTCATTAGTCATATATTTTCCTCATTTTATAAAAGATTACTCCAGTGGCCTTTATGTTAGAACCAGAAAAGTGGTTTGGATACAGATTTTTTTTTGTCAGTGTGGTTAAAAAATGCCATTTCCATGTTCTGATTCCAACTCTTCCCACCCTTTGATCTGTTCAAAAATTTGATAGCTAATTAAAGTGTTGGTTTGGCTGGCTTAGACTAATGGGCACTAGGATTTCAAATACATTTAAGCTTGTTAACTGAGGTGTTAATTTATTTTTTAAAAAGTGAATCCTGGAATACCCTCATTTTTCACTTTTTCAGCATTTTTCTTTGTGGTATTGAGGATTGAACCCAGGGGTATTCTACCTCTGAGCTACACCCCCCAGCCCTATTTTATTCTTTTATTTTTAAACAGGGTCTCACTAAATTGCTGAGGTTGGCTACGAACCTGCGATCCTCCTGTCTCAGCCTCCTAAGTACTGGGATTACAAGCTGTCTCTCCTAGCCATCACGCCCGGCTCAGCACTTTTTTAACCTGTAAAGAGTACACCAGGATGTAGCTTGGAGGTTAAATGCCCCTGGGTTCAATCCCCAGTACCGCAGGAAAAAAAAAAAAAGTACACAGGAGATCATTGAGGTTTACCAAGTTGGAAGGTCTGCTTAAATATGAAACACTCCCATGGAAACGTCATGGGCACTATTTCTTTAGTAGGTTTAAGTGTTGTGAAGAGGGATCTTTGTGGAGGAGGGGGCCTGCATCATTGTTTATAACTTTGAGATCTCTTAGCTGAGAGCTGGGAGGAGGGGAGGGGGAGAATGCACGACCATCTAAGATTGTCCAGATTAATAAGTCAGAGTCCATGGCTGAAAACATCCTATAACCTTCTGTCTCCCCTAGTGGTTGAGATCTTGCTGTTATTTGTGGGTGCAACAGTAAGGGGAACTGTTGATCTCATCCACAGCCGAGCCAGCCTCAAAAAGCAGAACCCTGGCCAGGTGTGGTGGTGCATGCCTATAAACCTAGTACTTGGGAGGCTGAGATAGGAGGATCCATCTCATTCGAGAACAGCCTCAACAATTTAGTGAGACCCTCAGCAACCTAGCAGCCCTGTTTCAAAATAAAAATAAAAAAGGTCTGGGGGTTTATCTTGGAGGTAGAATGCCCCTGGGTTCAATCCTCAGTACCAGGAAAAAAAAAAAGGCAGATCCCCAAGAGAGGGTAGATGCTCATGACTTGAAATGGGGCGCTGAGTACCACTAGAGGACCTCATAGAATTTGGATATAAGATGGCCTGTTTGATGACCCTGGGGCTTAACCAGATCTATACTGGTTGCTTGAAGGCATCCACAAGTATCCATGAGAAGGTTGTAATCCTTAAAGAACATAATAGCAGGGAGGATTAAAACATATACAGAGAATGGCAGTATAGGAAATTATAGATGCATGTGACTGGAAAAGGCTATCAATTCTGCCGGGGAGAGAAAGGTCAAAGGAGGCCTCATGGAGGAGTGGAATTTGGAAATTGTTAAAGGACAGCCTAGGTAGGAGTGGTTTGTCCACATGAAAAGTGGGAGAGCATGTGGTATGTTGGGCAAATGGAAAATCACTTTGTTGTAGTATGCTGGAAAATGCTGGTTCTGCAGCACAGAACCAGCCCACTCTGCTGTTGTGGGGTTTGTTAGACTAAGACAATGCTCAGCGTGCATACCAGAGCTTATGTGGTGGCTTTCTAGGGACCTGAATTGTTCCCACGAACCTTGGGATGCTTACCAGCTTTCCTGGACTGTTAGAATCTTTGGTTGGGAGTGGGCAGAGGTCTAGGTGTTCTTCAGTTGGGACCTTTTCACCCACCCCACCCCTACTAGTTTCTGGGGACCTGGAAAGATGCAGAATCATTGTGGAGGTGGGCAGTGAGCTTTGGGAAACCACGTGAGTAGGAATGCCTCCCCACTGAAGCTGGCTGCCATGTCCCACGCAGGGCTGACGTCCTGCCTGTAGGAGGCGCTGATGAACTCTTGGGGAATTCCTGCAGTGCCACCTGCTGCTGAATGCCCCCCCCCCCATATGTTGAAGTGCAGTCCCCAGTTCCTCAGAATGGGACCTATTTGGAAGTAGGATATTCACAGAGGTAATGAGGGTAAAATGAGGCCATTGTGTTGGGCCCTGATCCAAATGACCTGTCCTTATAAAAAGGGGAATTTTGGACACAGACAGCAGAGGAAAGGTGAAGACAGGAGAAGGGCATGTGAAGGTGGAGGCAGAGACTGGAAAGGTGTTGCCACAAACTTGGGATTGTCTGAAGATGAAAGAGGCAAGAAAGGTCCTTCCCGTCCAGGTTTCAGAGGGAATGTGGCCCTGCTGATACCTCAATTTTGGATTCGTAGCCTCCAGACCTGTGAGATAAAGCATTTCTGTTGTTCTGAGCCACCCGATTTGTGGTACTTTGTTACCTCAGCCCTAGGAAAATAATATACTACCCAAATCTCAGCTCAAAATAAAAATGGAACCCATCAGCAACATATTCTAAATTCTTTTCTGAACCAGAGAGTGATAAGTTAAAGTTAATGGCTATTAAAAGCCTTCATTAGCCAGGCCTGGTGGCACACACCTGTTAATCCTAGTACTTGGGAGAATGAGACAGGAGGATCATAGGTTCAAGGCCAGCCTCAGCAACTTAGTGAGGCCCTCTGCAACTTAGTGAGACCCTGTTTCTTCTTTTTTTTTGTGTGTGTGGTATTAGGGGTTGAACCCAGGGGCATTCTACCTCCAAGCCATGCTCCCATCCCTATTTTTTATCCTTTATTTTGAAACAGGGTCTCACTAAGTTGCCGAGGGCCTCACTAAGTAGCTGAGGCTGGCTGTGATCCTGCGATCCTCCTGTGTCAGCCTCCCAAGTACTGGGATTACAAGCATGTGCCACCATGCCCGGCTTAGAGACCCTGTTTCAAAATAAAAAGTTGGGGGTGTAACTCAGAGGTAGGACATCCCTGGGTTCAGTCTCCAGTACCACTCTCACACACACAAAAAACCTTTATTTTTGTTTTGAGTCTTATTTTGATAAAAAATACTCATATTAAAATAAGATGATTTTTTGCACACAGGCCAAATGATAAAGGGTAAAAAGCTAGGTGTGGTGAATGCCTGTAATCCCAGTATTTGGGAGGCCGAGACAGGAGAATTGCAGGTTTGAGGCCAGCCTCAGCATCTTAGTGAGACCCTGTTTCAAAACTAAAAATAGGGGTGGGAGTATAGCTTGGAGGTAGAATGCCCCTGGGTTCAGTCCCCAGTTACTAACACACACACACACACACACACACACGAGAAATTGATCCCTTCTGTATGGTCTTAATTTCTTTGATTAGTGTTTTAGAAACCCTGCTTTTCATTTATGACACCCCACTCTTCCTGTGAATAAGTTGATCAGTAAGAGATACAGTCATTTTCATTAAAGCTCATATATAGCCGGGAGAGGTAGTACATGCCTGTAATGTCAGCTACTGGGGCTGAGGCAGGAGGATTGCAAGTTTGGGACCAGCCTGGGCAACTTAGTGAGACCCTGTTTCAAAATAAGAATGAAAAAGTGCTGGGGTTGTAGCTCAGTGGCAGAGTGCTTGCCTAGTGTGCACAAGGCCCTGGGTTCAATCCCTAGTATTGCAAGAAATTAAACCTATATCAAGAAAGGCTTATAGTTTTAGAAGACATGTTGATGTTGAAGTGGTCTGTGCTTTCTCTGTGTAATAAGTCTGTGTAGGCCTTGCTACCCTTCATTCAGTTTACATACTCAGATTGAAATTTCACCTTTTTTTTTGGGGTGCAGGGGCATTCTACCTCCAAGGTACACCCCAGCCCTATTTTTCATTTTGAAACAGGATCTTGCTAAATTGCTGAGAGCCTTGCTAAGTTGCTGAGGCTGACCTTGAACCTGTGATCCTCCTGTCTCAGCCTCCCAAATACTAGGATTACAGGTCTCTACCACCATGCCTGGCTAGAGAGTTCACCTTTATTTTTTATTTATTTTTGTAAGCATTCTACCTCTGAGCTATACCCTCAGCCTTATTTTTTATTCTTTACTTTGAAACAGGGTCTTACTAAGTTGCAGAAGGCCTCACTAAGTAGCTGAGGCTGTTCTCGAATCTGTGATCCTCCTGTGTCAGCCTCCCAGGTACTGGGATTACAAGTGTGCGCCACCACACCTGGCTGAGTTCACCTTTATTTTGAATGCTAAGAACTCACAGTTCAAATACAGTTGAGGTCATATGGGAGGCCCCTCTCCTAATTTTAATACCAAGGCTGGGTTAGATAATGCCCCCCTTTTTTTTCTTTAAAGTTTTGGGGATTGAACCCAGGGCCTTGCTCCATCCCTGAACCCTTTTTTTTTTGTACTGGATATTGAATCTAGGGGCATTCTACCTCCAAGCTACATCCCCAGACCTATTTTATTTATTTTATTTTTGAAACAGGGCCTCATTAAGTTGCTGAGTTTGGCCTTGAACCTGCAATCCTCCTGTCTCAGCCTCCCAGGTAGTGGTATTACAGGCACAAGGCACCTCACTGGGCTATTCCCAATCCTTTTGTAAAAAAATTTTATTTTGAGACAGGGTCTTGCTAAATTGTTCAGGCTGACCTTGAAATTGCAATCTTCCTGCTTCAGCCTCCCCAATAGCTAGGATTACAGGAATGTTCTACCGTGTCTGCTAGGGTAATGTCTTGACTATAATGTGCCATTGATTGCCCTTATTATTTCTGTCCCTGGGTTTTTAAAAAATTGCAAAAGCAAGGTGGGCATGGTGGCGTACGCTTGTAATCCCAGTACTTGGGAGGCTGAGACAGGAGGATCACAAGTTTGCGGCCAGCCTCAGCAACTTAGGCCCTCTACAACTTAGTGAGACCCTGTTTCAAAATAAAAGAATAACATAGGACTGGGGGTGTAGCTCAGAGATATAATGCCCCTGGGTTCCATCCACAGTAACACACACACACACACACACACACACACACACACACACACACAAGAAATATATTCCAAAGTAGCCATGTGTTTTTCTTTGTTCAAGGATAAAGAGGAGGAATATGTATAAAGAAGTGAGATTCATTCATGAAACAAATATTTAGGTAGTTCTTACTACATTCCATATGCTTTTCTAGGCACTTGGGGTGTAGTATAAAACAAAACCCATAAAAAATCCCTGCTCATGGTGGGGGGTGGCAAGCAGTGGGCCAGGTTGAAAATGGGAGGTAGGAGGGGTTAGGCGGCAGCAGCAATGCTCTGATCTGGTCACAAGGTGGCAGCCTCACATAGTGGAAAGGCACCATTGCCTCAGTGTCTCCTGGTCAGTGTGGGGTCAGTATTATATAGTGGACTCTTTTACCCTGAAGATAAAGTAGAAGACCAGCCTCTTCTACTTAGTGAGGCCCTCTGCAACTTAATGAGACCCTCTTTCAAAATAAAGAATAAAAAATAGAGCTGGGGGTGTAGCTCGGAGGTAGAATGCCCCTGGGTTCAATCCCCAGTATTGCAAAAAAAAAAAAAAAAAAGAAACTGTCTTGCTAGGTTGTGCGAGCCTCGCTGAGTTGATGAGGCTGGCTTTAAATCTGCAATCCTTCTGTCTCAGCCTCCCAAGTACTGGCACTACAGGCATGCGTGCGTACCACCACACCCGCCTTTAATTCCTATAGATTTTGACACAATAAGTCTTGTAGAGAGATAATTTTTCATTTTCTTCATCGCATTTGAGTAATATATAGCTTAATAATAGAAGCCACCTTTAAGAGGTAACTGCAAAGAAACTATTAAACCATTGATAATTTTATCTTAGTTTCTGTTTTCATTTTCTTTTTGTCTGTGATTGTATGTGGTACATATTTCATCTATGATTATAATTATGTTTATATGCCATCTTCTAATACTGTGAGAAATATGCAACAATTTTTTTGTGTGTGTGTGGTACTGGGGATAGTTCTGCCTCTGAGCTATACCCCCAGCCCTATTTTATTTATTTAATTATTTTTTTGTGGTACTGGAGATTGAGCCTAGGGGCATTCTACCTCCAAGCTACACCCCCAGCCCTATCTTATTTTTTATTTGGAAACATGGTCTCACTAAGTAGCTGAGAGCCTTGCTAAATTGCTGAGGCTGGCTTTGAATCTGCAATCCTCCTGTCTCAGCCTCCCAAGTACTGGGATTATAGGCATGTGCCTCCATGCCTGGCCCTGTTTTTGTATGTATGTATGTATGTATGTATGTATGTATTTGTGGAACTGGGATTGGAACCCAGGGGCATTCTACCTCCAAGCTACACTCCCAGCCCTATTTTTTAATTCTTTCTTTCTTTTTTTTTTTTGCGGTACCTGGGATGGAACCCAGGGGCGTTCTACCTCCGAGCTACACACCCAGCCCTGTTTTTTATCCTTTATTTTGAAACCAGGTCTCATGAAGTTGTGGAGGGCCTCACTAAGTAGCTGAGGCTGGCCGTGAACCCGGATCCTCCAGTCTCTGCCTCCCAAGTACTGGGATTACAAGCGTGCGCCACTACGCCTGGCCTTAATTCTTTATTTTGAAACAGGGTCTCACTAAGTTGTGGAGGGCCTCACTAAGTAGCTGAGGCTGGCTGCGAACCTGCAATCCCCCTGTCTCAGCCTCCCAAGTACTGGGATTACAAGCGTGCGCCACCATGCCCGGCTCTGTTTTATTTTTTATTTTGAAACAGGATCTCACTAAGTTGCTGAGGGCCTTGCTAAGTTGCTAAAGCTAGACTGGAGCCTGCGATCCTCCTGTCTCAGCCTCCCAGTACTAGGATTACAGGCATGTGCCACCATGCCCGGCTAACAATGCAGTTGATTTCTTGGGTGGCCAGAATTAGTGGGATAAAATAAAGAATTCTAGTAAAAGTCATGTCATAGGACAGCATATTTTGAGAGAGCAGAAAAGACAACTCTGATTTAAGAGAGAAGAAATAGCCCAAAGTGATGTCACCTTAGTTTCTAAGAAGCACATTTTGAGAGAAGTCTTGCCAGCCAATTTCATAGTCTCTAGCTGGTCTGAATGTTACCCTTTCGGTTCTAATCTTGCTTCCGTGGTAGGGACTCTAACCCTTTGCCTTTTCCTCCAGAGCTTTTGGGATGCTATGTAATGTCAGGTGGTCCCACAAGTTTTTTTTATTTGGGCTTCCTCTTGCCTTTTCAGACCACTCGGTTATAAAACCCTGCCTTCCTGCCCCTTTTTCTTTGCAGTACTGGGGATCGAACCCAGGGGGCACTTTACCACTGAGCTACATGCCCACCCTTTTTATTTTACTTTGAGAAAGAGTTCTGCTAAGTTGCCCAGGCTGGCCGTACGCTTGCCATCCTCCTGCCTCCACCTCTTGGGTAGCTGGGATTGCCAGCGAGTGCCTCCGTGCCCAACAGCCCGCCCTCTCTGGCTGGTGCTTGTTGAGTATTGTCTGCACGTCTCTCCTGGCAGGTGGGTAGCATGCTGTTTCCTAGGCATCTTCTAGGGGCACTCTCCCATCACAGCAGCCTCCCCTGCCCTCTGCGTTGCCTTTCACCGTGTGGCTGCGTGCCCTCACTCTGCTGCTGCTGTGTGTTGTGTGCTCCTTCATTCTGTTGGTGATGAGAGATGAGGCTGTTGTCCTGAGCAGTTCTTCTCAAAGAATGGTTTCTAGACAAGCAGCAGCCGCAGCCTACCTGGGAACATGTTAGAAATGTAAGTTCTCAGGCCCACCCTGACCCACTTAAGAGACATTCCATGGATGGGGGCCCAGTCCTCCAGGTGATTCTGATGTTGGCTGACATTTGAGAATCACTGTCCTAGAACATTGGTACTTGAATCAGAAATCATACCATTAGTTCTTGGCACTTGTTCCCCTCAAATACTGGTGTACGTTAGCATAGAAATGGATTATTTTGCTGGGCGTGATGGTACATGCTTGTAATGCCAGATACTCCAGGAGTCTGAGGAGCACAAGTTCAAGGCCAGACTTGGCAACTTAGCGTGACCCTAATTCAAATTTTTTTTGGTACTGGGGATGGAACCCAAGGGCATTCTACCTCTGAGCTACGCCCCCAGACCCATTTTATTTTTTATTTGGAAACAGGATCTCACTAAGTTGCTGAGAGCCTCACTAAGTTGCTGAGGTTGGCTTCGAACCTGTGATCCTCCTGTCTCAGCCTCCCAAGTACTGGGATTACAAGCATGCTCCACCACACCTGGCCTTTGATTAAAAATTTAAGAAAGGGCTGGGGATTGGGTCAGTGGTAAAGTGCTTGACCAGCATGCATCAGACCCTGGGTTCAATCTTTAGCACTCCCTTCCTCTCCCCTCCCCCCCAAAACCCCCCCAGAAAGCAGAAAACATGATTTCTTAGCCCTTGAGATCAAGCACTTACAAATTGGAATTATGTATTTGATTTATTTGAAAGTCAGTGTTTCTGCAGCACGATGATATTTAAAGTTGCTAATCCTTCTGGTTGATTATTGACATGGATGTTTTGGGGGTTTTTGCTGGCCATTTGACTCATCAGCTAGCTGAGTTCGGTGGAGAGGAAGTGTGACGTAGTTCCTACCCCTGCTGTAGCATTTCTTCTCTTGCTCCCTCTGTCCCTTCCCTCCTCCATTGACTGCTACTGCAGTTGTTCCCATTGAGTCAGCCTGCCAGTTGGCGGGACTTGCTGTGAATCAGCCGCGCTGGCACCGTCTACCCACGGAGCTGCCTTCTGCTTTTTATGGAGCAGATGCAAGTCTGCGCCAGGAGACAGTCGGGCTTCTCGGCTCCGCCTGCAGTCCTTGAAATAACACACTTTCTTGAAACCTTGAGTACACGTCTGGCAGTAAAGTGAGGCCTTAAAAGCACAAACAAAACGACCAAAGAAGGCCCTTCTCCCCTGGGCTAATAGCTGATACGAACTTAACAGGCTTTAAGAACATTGATATGCTTCTGGTTGGCAGTGAACAATGTGAATATTGTGACTTAAGAAGTCAGCACAGGCTTTACTGAGGGAGGAGTGGGCAATGTGTGCCTGGGAGAGGTGGTGATTTGACGGGTCTCGAGATTCTCATGTCTCTTTCTTCTAGACCTTGAAAGGAAAGAACAAGAATTAGAGCAGATGAAACTGGACTGTGAGCATTTCAAAGCGCGCCTGGAAGCTGTGCAGGCCGACAGCGGGAGGGAGAAGAAGGTAGGCCAGTGGCAGGCGGGTGGGTGGGCTCTTCCGCAGGCCAGCCTCACAGAGGCTGCTCACAGTGAACAGCCGTCTCCAGCGTCCTCCCTTAATCCCAACAGGTGCTGTTTTTAAACTTATGTATTCTGCATGGGATGGAAGGTAGGCCAACAGTTGGGTTCTATAACCATGTAACATGTAGATTGTTCGCTTGGAGCCTCTTAAGTTTTATATTTAAAAGTCTACTTCAAAACGTAAAGGTTCATAGTATAAGAAACGGGGAAATCTTTGCACAGAATGACCTATAATTGGAGACATATTAAATCAGAGGTATTTATAATTGATTTGGGTGTTATATACTGATATTGTAGAAATTATATTTTATTCTAATATTAGCAGAGTATATTTCTTTAAGATATTTTTATAATTTAGATAGCATACGTTATTTCCTCTTTTATAAAGCTAGATCTATTCTGCCACTTTTAAAACTTTGGGCATATATGTATTTTTTTGACTAATAAACATAATAGTGCTAACTAGTAGTGGCTAATATGTGTTGGATATTTACTGTAGACTGGCAAGTGGTACACAGCTGTCTGTGCTGGGCGTGGTGGTGCATACCTATAATTCCAGTACTTGGGAGGCTGAGACTGAAGGATCGCTGGTTCAAGGACAGCCTCAGCAATTTAATGAGGCCCTCAGCAACTTAGTGGGACCTTGTTTCAAAATAAATAATAAAATAGGACTGGGAGTGTAGCTCAGAGATAGAATGCTCCTGGGTTTAATTCCTAGTTCTGCAAAACAAACACACCAACAAAAACCCAAGAGTCACAGCTGTCTGTGTCTCATGTGTTTCTCCAAGCACAGGTCTATCAGCAAGTACTACTACCTTACAGAGGCTAGCCCAGAGTCACACTGCCTGTGCATGCGCTAACCTATGTTTCATACCACCTCTGGATGCAAAGGAATTCTGAATGTTTGTGGCTGGAGTAGACTTCCAAAACTTGTAGATATTGTACATAATTTAATACTGAGCAAGCAGAACAGAATAGGAGATTTATTTATTCTACCTGTGAGCTATACCCTCAGACCTATTTTATTTTTTATTTTAAAACAGGGTCTTGCTAAATTGCTGAAGGTCTCACAAAGTTACTGAGTCTGGCTGTGAACCTGCAATCTTCCTGTCTCGGGTGCACCACTATGCCTGGCTAGAAGTTTTATTCTTTTTTTTTTTTTTTCGTGCTGGGGATTGAACCCAGGGGCATTCTACCTCTGGCCTACACCCCCAGCCCTTTATTTTGAAACAGGGTCGTACTCAGTTGTGGAGGGCCTCACTAAGTAGCAGAGGCAGGCTGCGAAACTACGATCCTCTTGTCTCAGCCTCCCAAGTACTGGGATTACAAGTGTGCGCCACCACTCCCGGCTGAGTTTTATTCTTAAATCTGTTTCAGGTTGAATAAGTACTTCATACTTAAAGTTCAGGTTTTAGTTTTGTCATATTCCATTTAGATCATGATAAACTAAAATGTCAGTCTGTTTAGTTTTAGACTAAACATTTCATGGTCTGAAAGAAGTTGACCAACAGACAAGAAAGAATTTTATTTATTTCGGCACTGGGGATTGAACCCAGGGGCATTCTACTTCTGAGCTACACCCTGAGCTGTATTTTATTTTTTATCTTATTTTTATTTTTTATTTTTTGCAGTACCGGGGATTGAACCCAGGGGCGTTTTACCTCTGAGCTATACCCCCAGCCCTATTTTTTTATCCTTTATTTTGAAACCAGGTCTCACGAAGTTGTGGAAGGCCTCACTAAGTAGCTGAGGCTGGCTGTGAACCCGGATCCTCCGGTCTCCGCCTCCCAAGTACTGGGATTACAAGCGTGCGCCACCACGCCTGGCCTTATTTTTTATTTTTAAACAGGGTCTCACTAAATTGCTGAAGGTCTCACAAAGTTGCTGAGACTGGCTGCGAACCTGTAATCTTCCTGTCTCAGCCTCTCAAGTGCTGGGATTACAGACATGCGCCACAATGCTCAGTTGAAATAATTTGATTAATGTGAAAAATGCAACCCATTCGTCCTGTCCTTAAGTAACTGAGATATCTTTGTTAAGGTTGAAACTTAAATTGAGCAAAATCTTAGATTTCCTTTACTTATTTGCTTATTTTTGGTACTGGAGATTTAACCCAGGAACATTCTTCCTCTGAGTTATACCCCGGCCCTTTTTATTTTTTTATTTTGAAACAGAGTCTCACTAAATTGCTGAGGCTGGCCTTGCACCTGTGATCCTACTATCTCAGCCTCCCAAATACCGGGATTAACAGGCTTGTGCCGTCATACCAGCTTAGATTTCCTTTTTTAAAAAAAGTCAATAAGCATAGGAAAAGTGGATGTGTTGCTGGCAAGATGTAATGCTTAAAAATGAACCGTCCCAGTGAATGCCAGTGTCGAAGGAAGAAGTGACCATGATAAGGTACTTTCAAGTCACCAGGGTATTATTATCACCCTGCTACTCGGGCCTTAGTTAAAATGTAGGAACATTTTAGCTTAAAATATTTTCTATTTCTATTGGAGTTTCTTGTTGAATAGTCCCACAAGTTTAATATAGATGGAAGTCCCTCCAAGTTGGCTATAATAAGGCCATTTCTCTTTGGCAGCTGTCTTTTCCATAGCTTGTCTGTGGTCCCTGTCCAGGCCTGTATAGATCATGAGGCAGGACTCTGGATACTCATTTTAGAGTTGAGGAACCAGGAAGGAATCCAGGGACTAGGATCCTCAATTAGATTATTGCCAGTAAGTACATCAGTGTGGGTGAAAATCATTAGGAAAAGGCATTGTTGACCGAGTTCAATATGTAAGGAAAGATCAGAAACAAAGTCTGGAATCAACCATGAAGAAGTGCCCTGTGTGAGCAGTAGCTCCTGACCCCGAAGGGCAGGGCGGGGAAGGTCCTGCGCAGGCTCTGGCGGTGGTGGCAGTGAGCTGTCCTTCCTGCCCTCAGAGCCGCCGTTGTGTTGGGGCCGGGGAGCAGGTGAGCTGGGCTGGGTTTCTGCTCGTGAAGTGCAGGAGAGGACTCTGGAGAGGAAAGGCCCCGCTGGGTGGGGAGGCCCAGCACTGGGGACACTGAGTTACTTTGGCAGGACTGTGCTTTTTGCAGTGTCTGCTCCAGGAGCCTGCAGCATGGACCTGGTTTTCCTCCCTGTGTGAAGTGATCACAGATGAAGTGTGGGCTCACTGTTTTCTCTTTGAAGCGTGCTCACTTATGGTTCCGGCCTCTCCACCTGTTCTTTTCTGATGACATGCACCTTTCACAGGCAGCAAACCAATTGGGATAGAGCTTTTTGTTATCCATATTTTTATTTTCTATATTTGTAATTTGTAAGGAAAGAGTTGCTACTTTCATGATAATAAAAGGGAAGTTGTTGTAAACATTAGTATAAAGTTTCAACAAGCGTTTTAAAGAAAAATTAACGGATAGTATAGTTGAGCTAAAATCAGAAATGAACTATAGAAAGATTTTGAAAGAGCTGGGCATGGTGGCACACACTTGTAATCCCAGTACTCGGGAGGCTGAGACAGGAGGATCGCAGGTTTGCGGCTAGTCTCAGCAACTTAGGCCCTCCGCAACTTAGTGAGACCCTGTTTCAAAATAAAGAATAAAAAATAGGGCTAGGGGTATAGCCCAGAGGTAGAATGCCCCTGGGTTCAATCCCCAGTATCGCAAAAAAAAAAAAAAAAAAAAGTTCAGGGAAGTTACCTATACCCTTCACCCAGTTCCTCCATTGAATCTTACATAACTATGAAAAATAGAAAATTGGCATTGGTACAGTCCACAGAACTTCTCAAGCTTACAAGTTTTACCTGGCTTCTGTATTTCACCAGTTTTGTTTTTGTGTGTGCATGTGTGTGCATAGTTCTGTGCAATCTTATGACGTCTGCAGAGTTTTGTAACCATCACTGCACTTGATGTGTGCTGTTCCTTCATCATGGCCCCCTCGTGCTACCCCTGTAGCTACACCCACCGTTACGGTTTGGATTCGGGATCCCCCCTCAGAAGCTCGCGTGTTAGGCAGAGCAGCAGTGCTCAGAGGGGAGATGGAATCATGAGGGCTCTGACCTCATCAGTGGATTAATCCATTTGATGGATTAATAATGGAATGGATCCATTGGGAGGTGTTGAAAACTGTAGGCAGGTAGGGTAGGACTGGAGAAAGTATGTCATTGGGGTGTGGCCTTGGAGACTGTCTGTCCTCGGTCTGTTTCTTTCTGTCTCTCTCTGTCCCCTGCGTGCCATAAGCTGAACCCCTTTCCTACGCTGTGCCCTTCTGCCGTGATGTTTCTGCCTAGCAGCCAGCAGGCCATGGATGACCTCTGAAGCCGTGAGCTGAAACAAACCTTTGAGATACATGGTCACAGCCACAAAGCTGACGACACACCACCCCATTCCCTGAGCCCAGACCCCAGTCACCAGTGCTTTCTCTCTCTCTCTGCTTTGTTATTTCAAGAATGTCACAAAAATGGAATGATACAGCAAGTAGCATTTTTGATTGGTGTTTTCACTCACATCATCCGCGTGGTTGCATGTATCAATAGTTTCTTCTTATTTCCACATAGCGTTCCATGGTGTTGGTATGTTGCCATGTGTTTAGTCATCCCCCACTGAAGGGCATCCGGAGATTGTTTCCGGTTTTTTGCTATCATTAATAAAGGTGTTATGAACATCCATCTGTAGGTTTTTTTTTTTTTTTTTGTGGTACCGGGGATTGAACCCAGGGGCATTCTACCTCTGCGCTAAACCCCCGGCCCTATTTTTTATACTTTATTTTGAAACCGGGTCTCACGAAGTTGTGGAGGGCCTCACTAAGTAGAGAGATGGAGAGAGAGAGACAGGGAGAGAGAGAGAGAGAGAGAGTGTTGAGGTTGGCTGCGAACCCGGATCCTCCGGTCTCTGCCTCCCAAAGTACTGGGATTA